>JARYGA010057296.1:0-63239 GCA_030545235.1 Helianthus tuberosus
CCGTTTCTTCCTACATGATTGTAATTTAATTCTCCATCATATGGAGTTACAATCCGACATCCGGCTTGATAAAATTTAAGACTTTTAAGTCTTCGGCTTATTACTCTTTTACCAAAAATTTGACCCGTTCGTGATTTTATCAAACATACAAGTTTGTTTGACCCTTAATTCTCATAAATCTATTAAATTCAATGATGTCTAACATATTAGGTTCCAATTATAGAATTATATGTCTTCTTTAACCCATTTTCACCCATATGCTTATTTTGACCTGTTTGAGGTATTTAAGCATATTTTAAGCACCAATTGCTTTCATTTATTTCCAAATACAAATGTCCACGTTTCTTATCAAAGGATCTTCCACCACAGCTATATTTGTGGTGGATTCAATGTGGTGACTTATATATATCAAAATTTACCCTTCAAATCGTTATTTTACGACAAAGACTCAAATAGAGCCATTTGACTAACGTTTTACATCCTTCAACTTCTATACTCATCCTATGTAATTATCTAATTGTAAAACTCGTTTCCAAACAACCTTTAAGGGTTGTTTGTTCAATTTAGCCTACAAGGGCGTTTTGGTCAACATTAGTCCTTCATTTACGACGAATGACTTTTAGTTACTTGTTTAACCCAAACTCCGATCTTTTAACTATGATTTTATTTGAAAGGGCACTAGGCCTTTCAAATATAATGGCCATCATCCGTAACATTTGGTTTACCTATTAAGGTAATCAAAACTTATTCTAGACTTCGTTTAACTCTCATTAGTCTTACATTTAAATGAGAGTTATCTTATTATACGTACCTGGCTCGGATCATTACATAGACCCATTTAAGTACCTTGCCTCGATATCTACTAAGTAATAGCGATGTAAATATCCACTCGATATTTATTTCTGAAATCAAACAACTCATCAAACCATTAGTCGATATTGTCAAAAAGTGATATTTTCACCTTTTGACCCGTTGGTCTAAATGACCGATGATATTGGCGAGATAAAGCTTATTGCCATCTCGTCTACACGACTCGTTCCAATTTACACCGCACGGTCGTTTTAACTATAATTCACCTCTTAACGCTTTTTGGCCTATTAAGGCTTACGAAATATGTATCCTTCAAAAACCGATAATTATTGTCAACAAGTGTCCAAATTTCAATTTTTACCCTTATTGGTTATCTTGTTCCGTACGACTACACGCCGGAAACACCATATCTCAATGTCCCATATGTCTTGTTCGAAATCAAACAACAAAGGGACATTCTAAACTATATGACTAGTGTAAGCTATACTTACCTTGCATCCATGCCACGCTTTTCTTTCCGTACGCGCTCCGTTTGACCCGCTTCATCCACAAGCTTCCACCTAGCTTGTTAGGCGTCAAACTATCATCATATTTTATAAGATGGTTAATTTAGTCATTGTTAATCATAACTATTCCATCTTACGTATTTTTCTATCAAATTTATCATTCGATCTTACTAATGGTTGGTTTGACTACTAAAAGTCAAACACCCCTTAGCATATAAATGCACATTCAAGCTCTATCTATCAATTAGTAGCTAACATGATCTTATACACTTAGTTACATGAACATGGCTACCAAATTTTATCACAACATTCAAAATCCATTTCAATCATGTATGAACAAGTTCCCAAATCACTAAATTTGTTTGAGTGCCTTGTTTCTATTATCCAATATGATGATTTTAAACATAGACTTATCATCATCCTTACTATTATATCAAAACCTACTTCCTATTTTACTTGTTAATCACATACAAGTGATATTACTTCAAGTTCTTCATAGTTTCATCATATCTAACAAAACCCACTTCAACCATATATGAACAAGTACCCAAATTCATGGTTAAATCGAACACCTTCTATTTGTTTTCATGCATGTTGATTCTAAGCATGGTTATATCATCAAAATCATCATAACATTAAAACCCACTTGTCTAAGTGTGTTAATTCATCAAATCCTTCAATTCATAGCATGTTATGTATGATTTTCACTTAGGGTTTCGTTCCTAAGCAAGTATACATCATTAATCTAGCCATAGCTTCTCTAATCCATGCCTAATTCGTGATTAGGATGATTATCCAATTTTTTTCAACTTCACCAAACATCAAGATTTTACATACCTTATGATACCCTAGCTTGGGTGATCATTAATCCATGCTTAATTGTGAATTTAGACTCCATTTGGGCCTTCAATTTGATGGATTTGTGAGAGTTTAGGGTTTCACCCTTCTTGGTCGCCCCTGAGCTCGATCCAGAACACACACTGTGTGTGTGTGTGTGTGTGTGTGTGTGTGTTTGTTTTAATTAAATAACTTTTCTAGTTATCCTGCTTTAACCCCTCGTGTTTGGTTCGTTATTAAGTAGGCCACATCCTACTTATTTTTAACAATTTTCCCGCTTATTAACTAGGTTAAATATTCCTAGTTAACTTTGTGGGTTCGGGGGAAATTATGACTAAGTTTATTTTAAGTCCCGTTAACCCGGGCCTTTTATCCATTTTATTTCCTTAAAAGCTTTTGTTCACTTTTTATTTAATATTAGGATTAATTATTTAAATCCTAAAATTTACCAGGTAAATTTTGCCACTAACGGTACTTTACCCGTCTTTCAGTATTAACGGAGTTTGATTATCAAACCCGTTTTCGGGGTGTTACAAGTCTACCCCCCTTAAAGAGGTTTCGTCCTCGAAACCTTTTCTTACATAATTCATTGAGTTTAACTCCATGCATTTGTTCCGAGAATCTTTAAAAACATTACTTATACTTTAACCAATTATTAGTATTACCAGAGAAGTATGGTAATATCTTTTTGGTTAATAATCATCTACGTATCTTAAATGATACAATGCAACTTGAAATAACGTAATCTCGTTATTTCTACTAGTTTAATTAACTTAGCCATATTCATCGCTTTCATATACTATCGAATTCTTTATGAATCCGTTACTTTGACCCGTCTTAAGGTCCTTAGTGAAATCCTTCACTTTTAGCAACAATTTCTTTTGTTTTCAAATTCATTTATTCGATTCAGTTATACCGAATCCACCGCTTACAAACGAGCAAATTTATTTAAATGACCTTAACCGGTCTCATTAACTAGACTTATTAGTCCAGTTACTTTTTACCGCTTGCTTGGTTATAATGTGATTCTACTTCACATTACATTTCTTGACCGTGATCGTGTTACATCATGTTTAATTTATATCAAAATTTCCTTTCCGGAATATCACTTTTTGAATATAACGTCTTGCGCCTATCGGTGTCAAGACTTGAACCTTTCATGCTTAATATTCAGTTTTCCTATCAGGATTCTCATTCGTAAAAACGTTACTTCTTACTAAAACCAAGGTTTTAGTTTAAGATCTTCTCTTTATCTTTCGTCAATTTTCCGTAACAGGACATTGACAGTCTGTAATTTATTCTTTTACAGTCTTAGTTTTATGCGGGGATTTTCAACTGGTTCTCTCGCGTTATTAAGTAACCCGTAGGTTCTTTCACGTAGCCTCGTAGGTTATTTCCTTAGGTCTTCACCCCCTTTTTTACTGAAAACACTAAGGTTTATTTCCTTTTCCTTTAGTGACCCAAGGGTCATTCTGGTCCCGTAGACCTTAACACTGTGTTTAATCCCGTAGGTTATGATGATCCCGTAAATCATCTTTTATTTGTATCTACATTCAAATGTATATATGTATTCATATATAGCTTCAAAGCATGTCTTGCTATGTTTAAAATCGTATATTTTCGCTTATGAGCTTTAGTTGACCTTGACCGTAGTCTAAGGCTTCATTTGTTTATTTCCGGGCGAAATTTTCTGACTTTGTCCTTACGTTTGACGTTTTACAAAAACGACCCGTTAAGGGACATATTCGCATTTTCCGGGTTCGAGTGTAAGTACACTACCACCCAATGCTTGTCTAAATCATTTTACATGTTTGCGTTTTCTGGGTTCGAGTGTAAGTGCACTCCCTCCCAATACTTGTCTAAATCATTTTACATGCTTGCGTTTTCTGGGTTCGAGTGTAAGTACACTCCCTCCCAATACTTGTCTAAATCATTTTACATGCTTGCGTTTTCTGGGTTCGAGTGTAAGTACACTCCCTCCCAATACTTGTCTAAATCATTTTACATGCTTGCGTTTTCTGGGTTCGAGTGTAAGTACACTCCCTCCCAATACTTGTCTAAATCATTTTACATGCTTCTTTGTCCCTTCACTCGGGCTCATTGTCCTAATGTAATACGCTTCCGTCACTCGGTTGTGCATTTACATTATTATCAAATATTTTGCTTATCTGATTCATTTGGGTACTTTTTAATTAGTCCCGTTCACCCCGTCCTTACTACATCGGATGTAAATGTGCCCGCTATAAGAAACTCATGGTATCATATGTCACTACTTACTTGGCCAGAGTAAGCGGTTAACACATGACATACACGACCTTTTTATAGTTTTCACACCACGCCCTTTGTAAGTAACGCCTCTATTTGGTTTCTCTTGGAAACAATATCCCGGATAGATTTTCTATTCGGGCCTTTCCAAGTTTTTAATCTACATATGCAACTTTCAACCTCTACGTATTTGTTGCATATTACTATTCACGCAATAACTTAAAATGTGCACCTGTAAGTGCTTGCCCTAACGGGCTTTTTATGTCGTTAACCTTGTTCGCGATTGTCACGTAATTTAGGTCCTTGATAAGCATGCTCCTCTTGTCATACTTCGGACCGCTTCTCTATCATATCCTTAATTTGTTCAACTCTTGTCATCTTTGAATGCAAGTGTTCTTCAATCAAGACATTCACAAAAGTTAGTAATGTCAACTTTACTAAATGCCCGCATCGCAATACAAGGCTTTTCTATTATACGCGTCAACGCGCGCAATTTCGTCGACTGTATTCATCATTTAATTTAGGTATCGTGTGTCATACGATAGCCTTATGTGTTGTTTACAACACTTTAGCATGCTAAGCTATTAACATACTTGTACTTACCGGATTTGCGATCAAGCCTCGAACCGAACACCAATCTTTATTAAGAGCATAAGGTTTAAGTCCAAGCATGGTTTTCCCCGCCATACTTGAATCTCTTAAACCAAGGCTCTGATACCAACTTGTAACACCCGTTCTTATAAATCAAGGTTTAACGAATATTTTGGGAAAATAATCATGTAATTAATGATTAGATATACATCGGAAATACGGGTTTATTAAAACTTTTTACAAATCATAAGTTATTTGACATAATGTGATCAGATTCATCATTTAAAATTTATGACGAGGCAAAGTGCGGAAGCATGTGTCTTTATCGTGTTCGGTTCTACGTTGAGCTTGATCATCTTCCGGCATCCAAAAGTACCTACATTTCATAAAAACATGAAATGTTTTAGTCATACGGGATTTAATATGTATCTAAACGAGTCCGGGAAACAAAACTAATCAAAATACATTTTTGATCAGGGTCCACCGTAAATTACGGTGGACACCGTAATTTACGGCAGCCCTGATTTGAAAACACTCCACCGTAAGGCAGGAGCTAACCGACGTAACATTTTTAATCCCCACCGTAACTTACGGTACCACCGTAAGTTACGGTGGACTCTGCATCAGCTTCTTCCATTTTGCCGTTTTCGACACGAAATCTTTCGTATCTTTCAAACCGCTTATCCGTTTGACCTACCGTTTCTTCCTACATGATTGTAATTTAATTCTCCATCATATGGAGTTACAATCCGACATCCGGCTTGACAAAATTTAAGACTTTTAAGTCTTCGGCTTATTACTCTTTTACCAAAAATTTGACCCGTTCGTGATTTTATCAAACATACAAGTTTGTTTGACCCTTAATTCTCATAAATCTATTAAATTCAATGATGTCTAACATATTAGGTTCCAATTATAGAATTATATGTCTTCTTTAACCCGTTTTCACCCATATGCTTATTTTGACCCGTTTGAGGTATTTAAGCATATTTTAAGCACCAATTGCTTTCATTTATTTCCAAATACAAATGTCCACATTTCTTATCAAAGGATCTTCCACCACAGCTATATTTGTGGTGGATTCAATGTGGTGACTTATATATATCAAAATTTACCCTTCAAATCGTTATTTTACGACAAAGACTCAAATAGAGCCATTTGACTAACGTTTTACATCCTTCAACTTCTATACTCATCCTATGTAATTATCTAATTGTAAAACTCATTTCCAAACAACCTTTAAGGGTTGTTTGTTCAATTTAGCCTACAAGGGCGTTTTGGTCAACATTAGTCCTTCATTTACGACGAATGACTTTTAGTTACTTGTTTAACCCAAACTCCGATCTTTTAACTATGATTTTATTTGAAAGGGCACTAGGCCTTTCAAATATAATGGCCATCGTCCGTAACATTTGGTTTACCTATTAGGGTAATCAAAACTTATTCTAGACTTCGTTTAACTCTCATTAGTCTTACATTTAAATGAGAGTTATCTTATTATACGTACCTGGCTCGGATCATTACATAGACCCATTTAAGTACCTTGCCTCGATATCTACTAAGTAATAGCGATGTAAATATCCACTCGATATTTATTTCTGAAATCAAACAACTCATCAAACCATTAGTCGATATTGTCAAAAAGTGATATTTTCACCTTTTGACCCGTTGGTCTAAATGACCGATGATATTGGCGAGATAAAGCTTATTGCCATCTCGTCTACACGACTCGTTCCAATTTACACCGCACGGTCGTTTTAACTATAATTCACCTCTTAACGCTTTTTGGCCTATTAAGGCTTACGAAATATGTATCCTTCAAAAACCGATAATTATTGTCAACAAGTGTCCAAATTTCAATTTTTACCCTTATTGGTTATCTTGTTCCGTACGACTACACGCCGGAAACACCATATCTCAATGTCCCATATGTCTTGTTCGAAATCAAACAACAAAGGGACATTCTAAACTAT
Source organism: Helianthus tuberosus (assembly GCA_030545235.1). Taxonomy (NCBI): domain Eukaryota; kingdom Viridiplantae; phylum Streptophyta; class Magnoliopsida; order Asterales; family Asteraceae; genus Helianthus; species Helianthus tuberosus. The sequence continues at coordinate 6,983 of JARYGA010057296.1, forward strand.
ATGACTAGTGTAAGCTATACTTACCTTGCATCCATGCCACGCTTTTCTTTCCGTACGCGCTCCGTTTGACCCGCTTCATCCACAAGCTTCCACCTAGCTTGTTAGGCGTCAAACGATCATCATATTTTATAAGATGGTTAATTTAGTCATTGTTAATCATAACTATTCCATCTTACGTATTTTTCTATCAAATTTATCATTCGATCTTACTAATGGTTGGTTTGACTACTAAAAGTCAAACACCCCTTAGCATATAAATGCACATTCAAGCTCTATCTATCAATTAGTAGCTAACATGATCTTATACACTTAGTTACATGAACATGGCTACCAAATTTTATCACAACATTCAAAATCTATTTCAATCATGTATGAACAAGTTCCCAAATCACTAAATTTGTTTGAGTGCCTTGTTTCTATTATCCAATATGATGATTTTAAACATAGACTTATCATCATCCTTACTATTATATCAAAACCTACTTCCTAGTTTACTTGTTAATCACATACAAGTGATATTACTTCAAGTTCTTCATAGTTTCATCATATCTAACAAAACCCACTTCAACCATATATGAACAAGTACCCAAATTCATGGTTAAATCGAACACCTTCTATTTGTTTTCATGCATGTTGATTCTAAGCATGGTTATATCATCAAAATCATCATAACATTAAAACCCACTTGTCTAAGTGTGTTAATTCATCAAATCCTTCAATTCATACCATGTTATGTATGATTTTCACTTAGGGTTTCGTTCCTAAGCAAGTATACATCATTAATCTAGCCATAGCTTCTCTAATCCATGCCTAATTCGTGATTAGGATTATTATCCAATTTTTTCAACTTCACCAAACATCAAGATTTTACATACCCTATGATCCCCTAGCTTGGGTGATCATTAATCTATGCTCAATTGTGAATTTAGACTCCATTTGGGCCTTCAATTTGATGGATTTGTGAGAGTTTAGGGTTTCACCCTTCTTGGTCGCCCTTGAGCTCGATCCAGAACACACACTGTGTGTGTGTTTGTGTTTGTGTTTGTTTTAATTAAATAACTTTTCTAGTTATCCCGCTTTAACCCCTCGTGTTTGGTTCGTTATTAAGTAGGCCACAACCTACTTATTTTTAACAATTTTCCCGCTTATTACCTAGGTTAAATATTCCTAGTTAACTTAGTGGGTTCGGGGGAAATTATGACTAAGTTTATTTTAAGTCCCGTTAACCCGGGCCTTTTATCCATTTTATTTCCTTAAAAGCTTTTGTTCACTTTTTATTTAATATTAGGATTAATTATTTAAATCCTAAAATTTACCAGGTAAATTTTGCCACTAACGGTACTTTACCCGTCTTTCAGTATTAACGGAGTTTGATTATCAAACCCGTTTTCGGGTGGTTACATATATATGCGGATTAGACACAAAAAAAAACACTCAACAAATGGCTACAATTTAAGGAATGTGTTTAGTGACGGCATCAGATTCCTAATTGATGGAGAAAGCTATGGTGGCAAGAAAAGCTGCTTCTAGAAGGTTGTCAAGTGTTTTCGCTCGACGATTCCATTTTTGGGTGGTTGGTTTTGCCCTTGTTCCTATAACTCGAATCCTATCCCGGTATATCCCATTTTAATTTTACACCATTGTGAACCTTACGCCTTTTTTATTCTCTGATCGAGGTTCTCGGTATTGAAAAATCTTCGTAAACTAAATCACACGTGTATATGTTGACATTTAAGAGACACACAGTCAAGAAAATCAAGGGCAATGGTGATATCTATGCGGATTAGACACAAAAAAAAAAAACACTCAACAAATGGCTACAATTTAAGGAATGTGTTTAGTGACGGCATCAGATTTCTAATTGATGGAGAAAGGTCTGGTGGCAAGAAAAGCTACTTCTAGGAGGTTGTCAATTGTTTTCGCTCGACGATTCCATTCTTGGGTGGTTGGTTTGGCCCTTGTTCCTGTAACTCGAATCCTAGCCAGGAATATCACATTTTAATTTTACACCATTGTGAACCTTACGCCTTTTTTACTCTCTGATCGAGGTTCTCGACATTGAAAAATCTTCGTAAACTAAATCACACGTGTATATGTTGACATTTAAGAGATATACAATCAAGAAAATCAAGGGCAATGTTGATATATATGCGGATTAAACACCAAAAAAAACACTCAACAAATGGCTACAATTTAAGGAATGTGTTTAGTGACGGCATCAGATTCCTAATTGATGGAGAAAGGTCTTGTGGCAAGAAAAGTTGCTTCGCTCGACGATTCCATTCTTGGGTGGTTGGTTTGGCCCTTGTTCCTGTAACTCGAATCCTAGCCCGGTATATCCCATTTTAATTTTACACCGTTGTGGACCTTACGCCTTTTTTACTCTCTGATCGAGGTTCTCGGCATTGAAAAATCTTCGTAAACTAAATCACACGTGTATATGTTGACATTTAAGAGATACACAGTTAAGAAAATCAAGGGCAATGGTGATATATATGAGGATTAGACACAAAAAAAAAGCACTCAACAAATGGCTACAATTTAAGGAATGTGTTTAGTGACGGCATCAGATTCCTAATTGATGGAGAAAGGTCTGGTGGCAAGAAAAGCTGCTTCTAGGAGGTTGTCAAGTTTTTTCGCTTGACGATTCCATTCTTGGGTGGTTGGTTTTGCCCTTTTTCCTGTAACTCGAATCCTAGCCCGGTATATCCCATTTTAATTTTACACCATTGTGAACCTTACGCCATTTTTACTCTCTGATCGAGGTTCTCGGCATTGAAAAATCTTCGTAAACTAAATCACACGTGTATATGTTGACATTTAAGAGATATACAGTCAAGAAAATTAAGGGCAATGGTGATATCTATGCGGATTAGACACCAAAAAAATTAATCAACAAATGGCTACAATTTAAGGAATGTGTTTAGTGACGGCATCAGATTCATAATTGATGGAGAAAGGTCTGGTGGGAAGAAAAGCTGCTTCTAGGAGGTTTTCAAGTGTTTTCGCTCGTCGATACCATTCTTGGGTGGTTGGTTTGGCCCTTGTTCCTGTAACTCGAATCCTAGCCTGGTATAACACATTTTAGTTTTACACCATTGTGAACCTTACGTCTTTTTTACTCTCTGATTGAGGTTCTCGGCATTGAAAAATCTTCGTAAACTAAATCACACGTGTATATGTTGACATTTAAGAGATATACAATCTAGAAAATCAAGGGCAATGGTGATTTATATGCGGATTAGACACCAAAAAAAAACACTCAACAAATGGCTACAATTTAAGGAATGTGTTTAGTGACGGCATCAGATTCCTAATTGATGGAGAAAGGTCTGGTGGCAAGAAAAGCTGCTTCTAGGAGGTTGTTAAGTGTTTTCGCTCGACGATTCCATTATTGAGTGGTTTGTTTGGCCCTTGTTCCTGTAACTCGAATCCTCGCCCGGTACATCCCATTTTTATTTTACACCATTGTGAACCTTACGCCTTTTTTACTCTCTGACCGAGGTTCTCGGCATTGAAAAATCTTCGTAAACTAAATCACATGTGTATATGTTGACATTTAAGAGAGATACAATCAAGAAAATCAAGGGCAATGTTGATATATATGCGGATTAAACACCAAAAAAAACACTCAACAAATGGCTACAATTTAAGGAATGTGTTTAGTGACGGCATCAGATTCCTAATTGATGGAGAAAGGTCTGGTGGTAAGAAAAGCTGCTTCTAGGAGGTTGTCAAGTGTTTCGTTCGATGATTCCATTCTTGGGTGGTTGGTTTGGCCCTTGTTCCTGTAACTCGAATCCTAGCCCGGTATATCCCATTTTAATTTTACACCATTGTGAACCTTACGCCTTTTTTACTCTCTGATCATGGTTCTCGGCATTGAAAAATCTACGTAAACTAAATCACACGTGTATATGTTGACATTTAAGAGATATACAGTCAAGAAAATCAAGGGCAATGGTGATATATAGGCGGATTGGACACCAAAAAAAACACTCAACAAATGGCTACAATTTAAGGAATGTGTTTAGTGACGGCATCAGATTCCTTATTGATGGAGAAAGGTCTGGTGGCAAGAAAAACTGCTTTTAGGAGGTTGTCAAGTGTTTTCGCTCGACGATTCCATTCTTGGGTGGTTGGTTTGGCCCTTGTTCCTGTAACTCGAATCTTAGCCCGGTATATCCCATTGTAATTTTACACCATTGTGAACCTTACGCCTTTTTTACTCTCTGATCGTGGTTCTCGGCATTGAAAAATCTTCTTAAACTAAATCACACGTGTATATGTTGACATTTAAGAGATATACTGTCAAGAAAATCAAGGGCAATGGGGATATATATGCGGATTGGACACCAAAAAAACACTCAACAAATGGATACAATTTAAGGAATGTGTTTAGTGACGGCATCAGATTTCTAATTAATGGAGAAAGGTCTGGTGCCAAGAAAAGCTGCTTCTAGGAGGTTGTCAAGTGTTTTCGCTCGACGATTCCATTCTTAGGTGGTTGGTTTGGCCCTTGTTCCTGTAACTCGAATCCTCGCCCGGTACATCCCATTTTAATTTTGCACCATTGTGAACCTTACGCCTTTTTTACTCTCTGACCGAGGTTCTCGGCATTGAAAAATCTTCGTAAACTAAATCACACGTGTATATGTTGACATTTAAGATATATACAGTCAAGAAAATCAAGGGCAATGGTGATATATATGCGGATTAGACACACAAAAAACACTCAACAAATGGCTACAATTTAAGGAATGTGTTTAGTGACGGCATCAGATTCCTAATTGATGGAGAAAGGTCTGGTGGTAAGAAAAGCTGCTTCTAGTAGGTTGTCAAGTGTTTTCGTTTGACGATCCTATTCTTGGGTGGTTGGTTTGGCCCTTGTTCCTGTAACTCGAATCCTAGCCCGGTATATCCCATTTTAATTTTACACCATTGTGAACCTTACGCCTTTTTTACTCTCTGATCATGGTTCTCGGCATTGAAAAATCTTCGTAAACTAAATCACACGTGTATATGTTGACATTTAAGAGATATAGAGTCAAGAAAATCAAGGGCAATGGTGATATATAGCCGGATTAGACACCAAAAAAAACACTCAACAAATGGCTACAATTTAAGGAATGTGTTTAGTGACGACATCAGATTCCTTATCGATGGAGAAAGGTCTGGTGGCAAGAAAAGTTGCTTCTAGGAGGTTGTCAAATGTTTTCGCTCGACGATTCTATTCTTGTGTGGTTGGTTTGGCCCTTGTTCCTGTAACTCGAATCCTAGCCCGGTATATCCCATTTTAATTTTACACCATTGTGAACCTTACGTCTTTTTTACTCTCTGATTGAGGTTCTCGGCATTGAAAAATCTTCGTAAACTAAATCACACGTGTATATGTTGACATTTAAGAGATATACAGTCAAGAAAATCAAGGGAAATGGTGATATATATGCGGATTAGACAGAAAAAAAAACACTCAACAAATGGCTACAATTTAAGGAATGTGTTTAGTGATGGCATCAGATTCCAAATTGATAGAGAAAGGTCTGGTGGCAAGAAAAGTTGCTTCTAGGTGGTTGTCAAGTTTTTTCGCTCGACGATTCCATTCTTGGGTGGTTGGTTTGGCCCTTGTTCCTGAAACTCGAATCCTAGCACGGTATATCCCATTTTAATTTTACACCATTGTGAACCTTACGCCATTTTTACTCTCTGATCGTGGTTCTCGGCATTGAAAAATCTTCGTAAACTAAATCACACGTGTATATGTTGACATTTAAGAGATATACAGTCAAGAAAATCAAGGGCAATGGTGATATATATGCGGATTAGACACCAAAAAAAAACACTTAACAAATGGATACAATTTAAGGAATGTGTTTAGTGATGGCATCTGATTCCTAATTGATGGAGAAAGGTCTGGTGGCAAGAAAAGTTGCTTCCAGGAGGTTGTTAAGTGTTTTCGCTTGAAGATTCCATTCTTGGGTGGTTGGTTTGTCCCTTGTTCCTGTAACTCGAATCCTCGCCTGGTACATCCCATTTTAATTTTACACCATTGTGAACCTTACGCCTTTTTTACTCTCTGACCGAGGTTCTCCGCATTGAAAAATCTTCTTAAACTAAATCACACGTGTATATGTTGACATTTAAGAGATATACAGTCAAGAAAATCAAGGGCAATTGTTATATATATGCGGATTAGACACAAAAAAAACACTCAACAAATGGCTACAATTTAAGGAATGTGTTTAGTGACGGCATCAGATTCCTAATTGATAGAGAAAGGTCTGGTGGTAAGAAAAGCTGCTTCTTGGAGGTTATCAAGTGTTTTCGTTCGATGATTCAATTCTTGGGTGGTTGGTTTGGCCCTTGTTCCTGTAACTCGAATCCTAGCCCGGTATATCCCATTTTAATTTTACACCATTGTGGACCTTACGCCTTTTTTACTCTCTGATCGAGGTTCTTGGCATTGAAAAATCTTCGTAAACTAAATCACACGTGTATATGTTAACATTTAAGAGATACACAGTTAAGAAAATCAAGGGCAATGGTGATATATATGCGAATTAGACACCAAAAAAAGCACTCAACAAATGGCTACAATTTAAGGAATGTGTTTAGTGACGGCATCAGATTCCTAATTGATGGAGAATGGTCTGGTGGCAAGAAAAGCTGCTTCTAGGAGGTTGTCAAGTTTTTTCGCTCGACGATTCCATTCTTGGGTGGTTGGTTTGGCCCTTGTTCCTGAAACTCGAATCCTAGCACGGTATATCCCATTTTAATTTTACACCATTGTGAACCTTACGCCTTTTTTACTCTCTGATCTGGGTTCTCGGCATTGAAAAATCTTCGTAAACTAAATCACACGTGTATATGTTGACATTTAAGAGATATACAGTCAAGAAAATCAAGGGCAATGGTGATATATATGCGGATTAGACACCAAAAAAACACTCAACAAATGGATACAATTTAATGAATGTGTTTAGTGATGGCATCTGATTCCTAATTGATGGAGAAAGGTCTGGTGGCAAGAAAAGCTGCTTCTAGGAGGTTGTTAAGTGTTTTCGCTCGAAGATTCCATTCTTGGGTGGTTGGTTTGTCCCTTGTTCCTGTAACTGAAATCCTTGCCTGGTACATCCCATTTTAATTTTACACCATTGTGAACCTTACGCCTTTTTTACTCTCTGACCGAGGTTCTCCGCATTGAAAAATCTTCTTAAACTAAATCACACGTGTATATGTTGACATTTAAGAGATATACAGTCAAGAAAATCAAGGGCAATTGTGATATATATGCGGATTAGACACAAAAAAAACACTCAACAAATGGCTACAATTTAAGGAATGTGTTTAGTGACGGCATCAGATTCCTAATTGATAGAGAAAGGTCTGGTGGTAAGAAAAGCTGCTTCTAGGAGGTTGTCAAGTGTTTTCGTTCGATGATTCAATTCTTGGGTGGTTGGTTTGGCCCTTGTTCTTGTAACTCGAATCCTAGCCCGGTATATCCCATTTTAATTTTACACCATTGTGGACCTTACGCCTTTTTTACTCTCTGATCGATGTTCTTGGCATTGAAAAATCTTCGTAAACTAAATCACACGTGTATATGTTGATATTTAAGAGATACACAGTTAAGAAAATCAAGGGCAATGGTGATGTATATGCGGATTAGACACCAAAAAAAAGCACTCAACAAATGGCTACAATTTAAGGAATGTGTTTAGTGACGGCATCCGATTCCTAATTGATGGAGAATGGTCTGGTGGCAAGAAAAGCTGCTTCTAGGAGGTTGTCAAGTTTTTTCGCTCGACGATTCCATTCTTGGGTGGTTGGTTTGGCCCTTGTTCCTGAAACTCGAATCCTAGCACGGTATATCCCATTTTAATTTTACACCATTGTGAACCTAACGCCTTTTTTACTCTCTAATCGTGGTTCTCGGCATTGAAAAATCTTCGTAAACTGAATCACACGTGTATATGTTGACATTTAAGAGATATACAGTCAAGAAAATCAAGGGCAATGGTGATATATATGCGGATTAGACACCAAAAAAAACACTCAACAAATGGATACAATTTAAGAAATGTGTTTAGTGATGGCATCTGATTCCTAATTGATGGAGAAAGGTCTGGTGGCAAGAAAAGCTGCTTCTAGGAGGTTGTTAAGTGTTTTCGCTCGAAGATTCCATTCTTGGGTGGTTGGTTTGTCCCTTGTTCCTGTAACTCGAATCCTTGCCTGGTACATCCCATTTTAATTTTACACCATTGTGAACCTTACGCCTTTTTTACTCTCTGACCGAGGTTCTCCGCATTGAAAAATCTTCTTAAACTAAATCACACGTGTATATGTTGACATTTAAGAGATATACAGTCAAGAAAATCAAGGGCAATTGTGATATATATGCGGATTAGACACAAAAAAAACACTCAACAAATGGCTACAATTTAAGGAATGTGTTTATTGACGGCATCAGATTCCTAATTGATAGAGAAAGGTCTAGTGGTAAGAAAAGCTGCTTCTAGGAGGTTGTAAAGTGTTTTCGTTCGATGATTCAATTCTTGGGTGGTTGGTTTGGCCCTTGTTCCTGTAACTCGAATCCTAGCCCGGTATATCCCATTTTAATTTTACACCATTGTGGACCTTACGCCTTTTTTACTCTCTGATCGATGTTCTTTGCATTGAAAAATCTTCGTAAACTAAATCACACGTGTATATGTTGACATTTAAGAGATACACAGTTAAGAAAATCAAGGGCAATGGTGATATATATGCGGATTAGACACCAAAAAAAAAAGCACTCAACAAATGGCTACAATTTAAGGAATGTGTTCAGTGACGGCATCAGATTCCTAATTGATGGAGAAAGGTCTGGTGGCAAGAAAAGCTGCTTCTAGGAGGTTGTCAAGTTTTTTCGCTTGACGATTCCATTCTTGGGTGGTTGGTTTTGCCCTTGTTCCTGTAACTCGAATCCTATCCCGGTATATCCCATTTTAATTTTACACCATTGTGAACCTTACGCCTTTTTTACTCTCTGATCGAGGTTCTCGGCATTGAAAAATCTTCGTAAACTAAATCACACGTGTATATGTTGACATTTAAGAGATATACAGTCAAGAAAATCAAGGGCAATGGTGATATATATGCGGATTAGACACCAAAAAAAACACTTAACAAATGGATACAATTTAAGGAATGTGTTTAGTGATGGTGATGCGTGCGAAGTGTCGTATATTTTAGGTGTATATTTTAAGCCCTTTTTAACACTTATTTTAGCCAAGTTTTAAATTTATAAAACACGATATTTCACTAACACTAAACACACATATGGGCAAGTGCACCCATCGTTGAGTGTAGTATAGCGTTGGTAAGATACCGAGGTCGTCCAAGGACACAAGAGCTTTTAGTACCGGTTTATCCTCAACGTCTAACCAAAACAAAAGTTTAGAAAAATGTTTTAAACTAAGAAAAATAAAACTAACTAAAATGCTGAAAATAAAAATAAAAATAAAAACAGATAGACAAGATGAATCACTTGGTTCCGACTCGTATCTAGTATAACCTTTGATTATTTCCGCACTTTTGCACATAATTAAGAGATTATCTTAGTTATTGTAGTAGGCCCCTCTTTTGAAGGTGACGTTACCCTCACCCCAGTAGTTTGAGTCAGCAGGGATACAATCCTAAAGGGGTGGATTATTGGAAGATAATGAATTAAGTTATTAATGCAGTATTGTGGTAGGCCCCGCTTTTGGCGGTGACGTTACCCTCGGCTAAGTAGTCTGAGTCAGCAGGGATACAGTCCTAAATAGCCGGGTTATAGTATTTATAGTAGTTAACTTATGAGGGGATCAAAGAGTTTGGACCCCCGCCATCCAATACCGTGAAGTATTGAAGGAGGTCCTACTAAATTTGACCCAGGTCCATTGCAGGACCTCTAAACGCTGAACAATGGCAAGACCTTTACCAAACCGTTCCCTTAACCCCCTACCAGGTAGCCAACATACCTCCATATAGACCGTGGAGATATGAATGGTGAAAATCCTTTATTTTATATAGACAGTAAAATAATGCCAAGACACCACGGACAAACGATAAGGAAAGATCACCTTCAACATAAGTAACTAGTTATTAAAGTCATTAATACAAAACCAAATAAAAAGTGCAAAAGATTAGAAATAAAAAGTATTATACTAGACACTTTGTCTTCACCAAGTGATGTAAGAGACTTAGGCAAACATGGCCTTGATTGTCAAGAACTCTTACGATCAATCTTGGATCCCGAGACGACCCACACACTCTATGATGGACAATGGATGATGGTGGTGGATGATGGTGTTGTGATGGTGGTGGGTGGTGGATGAAGTGTGAGAGAGGTGGTGTGCCAAGGGATTGTTTGAGCTTGAGCCAAGCACTCCTATTTATAGCCTGTACAGAAGCCTGGACACGGCCCCGTGTCCACTGGACACGACCCCGTGTCCACCCTTTTCTCTTTCTTCATTAATACAGTTTGTCTTTATTAGCTCCACACGCCCCCGTGTCCGCTGGGCACGCCCCCGTGCTTGTCTGACATTCTCTCTCTTCATTAATTGTAATTCGTAATTACAATTAATGCGCCTGCTGTACTTTCGCCACGCCCCCGTGTTCACTGGACACGGCCCCGTGGTGGGCAATAGAAGCTTCTAGAGGTTTGTCTTTTGTGCCAGGGCTGACCATTCTGGACACGGCCCCGTGCTGAGCTGGGCACGCCCCGTGTCGGGCTGGGCACGCCCCGTGCCGGGCTGGGCACAGCCCCATGCTCAGCTGGGCACATCCCCATGCTCAGCTTTCTTCTTGTTTTTGCTTTGGGAGTTGTTGTCGAGGGGTCGGGCATGCCACGTTTCTTCCTTTTCTTTGTACTTATGTTGGTTTTGGCTGTATTTTTGTTCCTTTTGTTCGTTTAAGCTCATTTGACCCTGTAAATTCAAAAGGAAGACAAAAACACACTTTTTCCAATATTAGTACTAAAAAAGGGTTAGTTTTATGCCTTATTTGATGTAATTTATATGTTGCATTTTACACACATCAGATGGCATCTGATTCCTAATTGATGGAGAAAGGTCTGGTGGCAAGAAAAGCTGCTTCTAGGAGGTTGTCAAGTGTTTTCGCTCGAAGATTCCATTCTTGGGTGGTTGGTTTGTCCCTTGTTCCTGTAACTCGATTCCTCGCCTGGTACATCCCATTTTAATTTTACACCATTGTGAACCTTACGCCTTTTTTACTCTCTGACCGAGGTTCTCCGCATTGAAAAATCTTCTTAAACTAAATCACACGTGTATATGTTGACATTTAAGAAATATACAGCCAAGAAAATCAAGGGCAATTGTGATATATATGCGGATTAGACACAAAAAAAACACTCAACAAATGGCTACAATTTAAGGAATGTGTTTAGTGACGGCATCAGATTCCTAATTGATAGAGAAAGGTCTGGTGGTAAGAAAAGCTGCTTCTTGGAGGTTGTCAAGTGTTTTCGTTCGATGATTCAATTCTTGGGTGGTTGGTTTGGCCCTTGTTCCTGTAACTCGAATCCTAGCCCGGTATATCCCATTTTAATTTTACACCATTGTGGAACTTACGCCTTTTTTACTCTCTGATCGAGGTTCTTGGCATTGAAAAATCTTCGTAAACTAAATCACACGTGTATATGTTGACATTTAAGAGATACACAGTTAAGAAAATCAAGGGCAATGGTGATATATATGCGGATTAGACACCAAAAAAAAGCACTCAACAAATGGCTACAATTAAAGGAATGTGTTTAGTGACGGCATCAGATTCCTAATTGATGGAAAATGGTCTGGTGGCAAGAAAAGCTGCTTCTAGGAGGTTGTCAAGTTTTTTCGCTCGACGATTCCATTCTTGGGTGGTTGGTTTGGCCCTTGTTCCTGAAACTCGAATCCTAGCACGGTATATCCCATTTTAATTTTACACCATTGTGAACCTTACGCCTTTTTCACTCTCTGATCGTGGTTCTCGGCATTGAAAAATCTTCGTAAACTAAATCACACGTGTATATGTTGACATTTAAGAGATATACAGTCAAGAAAATCAAGGGCAATGGTGATATATATGCGGATTAGACACCAAAAAAAACACTCAACAAATGGATACAATTTAAGGAATGTGTTTAGTGATGGCTTCTGATTCCTAATTGATGGAGAAAGGTCTGGTGGCAAGAAAAGCTGCTTCTAGGAGGTTGTTAAGTGTTTTCGCTCGAAGATTCCATTCTTGGGTGGTTGGTTTGTCCCTTGTTCCTGTAACTCGAATCCTTGCCTGTTACATCCCATTTTAATTTTACACCATTGTGAACCTTACGCCTTTTTTACTCTCTGACCGAGGTTCTCCGCATTGAAAAATCTTCTTAAACTAAATCACACGTGTATATGTTGACATTTAAGAAATATACAGTCAAGAAAATCAAGGGCAATTGTGATATATATGCGGATTAGACACAAAAAAAACACTCAACAAATGGCTACAATTTAAGGAATGTGTTTAGTGACGGCATCAGATTCCTAATTGATAGAGAAAGGTCTGGTGGTAAGAAAAGCTGCTTCTTGGAGGTTGTCAAGTGTTTTCGTTCGATGATTCAATTCTTGGGTGGTTGGTTTGGCCCTTGTTCCTGTAACTCGAATCCTAGCCCGGTATATCCCATTTTAATTTTACACCATTGTGGACCTTACGCCTTTTTTACTCTCTGATCGAGGTTCTTGGCATTGAAAAATCTTCGTAAACTAAATCACACGTGTATATGTTGACATTTAAGAGATACACAGTTAAGAAAATCAAGGGCAATAGTGATATATATGCGGATTAGACACCAAAAAAAAGCACTCAACAAATGGCTACAATTTAAGGAATGTGTTCAGTGACGGCATCAGATTCCTAATTGATGGAGAAAGGTCTGGTGGCAAGAAAAGCTGCTTCTAGGAGGTTGTCAAGTTTTTTCGCTCGACGATTCCATTCTTGGGTGGTTGGTTTGGCCCTTGTTCCTGAAACTCGAATCCTAGCACGGTATATCCCATTTTAATTTTACACCATTGTGAACCTTACGCCTTTTTCACTCTCTGATCGTGGTTCTCGGCATTGAAAAATCTTCTTAAACTAAATCACACGTGTATATGTTGACATTTAAGAGATATACAGTCAAGAAAATCACGGGCAATTGTGATATATATGCGGATTAGACACAAAAAAAACACTCAACAAATGGCTACAATTTAAGGAATGTGTTTAGTGACGGCATCTGATTCCTAATTGATAGAGAAAGGTCTGGTGGTAAGGAAAGCTGCTTCTAGGAGGTTGTCAAGTGTTTTCGTTCGATGATTCAATTCTTGGGTGGTTGGTTTGGCCCTTGTTCCTGTAACTCGAATCCTAGCCCAGTATATCCCATTTTAATTTTACACCATTGTGGACCTTACGCCTTTTTTACTCTCTGATCGATGTTCTTGGCATTGAAAAATCTTCGTAAACTAAATCAAACGTTTATATGTTGACATTTAAGAGATACACAGTTAAGAAAATCAAGGGCAATGGAGATATATATGCGGATTAGACACCAAAAAAAAGCACTCAACAAATGGCTACAATTTAAGGAATGTGTTCAGTGACGGCATCAGATTCCTAATTGCTGAAGAAAGGTCTGGTGGCAAGAAAAGCTGCTTCTAGGAGGTTGTCAAGTTTTTTCGCTTGACGATTCCATTCTTGGGTGGTTGGTTTTGCCCTTGTTCCTGTAACTTGAATCCTAGCCCGGTATATCCCATTTTAATTTTACACCATTGTGAACCTTACGCCTTTTTTACTCTCTGATCGAGGTTCTCGGCATTGAAAAATCTTCGTAAACTAAATCACACGTGTATATGTTGACATTTAAGAGATATACAGTCAAGAAAATCAAGGGCAATGGTGATATATATGCGGATTAGACACCAAAAAAAGCACTCAACAAATGGCTACAATTTAAGGAATGTGTTTAGTGACGGCATCAGATTCCTAATTGATGGAGAAAGGTCTGGTGGCAAGAAAAGCTGCTTCTAGGAGGTTGTCAAGTTTTTTCGCTTGACGATTCCATTCTTGGGTGGTTGGTTTTGCCCTTGTTCCTGTAACTCGAATCCTCGCCCGGTACATCCCATTTTAATTTTACACCATTGTGAACCTTACGCCTTTTTTACTCTCTGACCGAGGTTCTCGGCATTAAAAAATCTTCGTAAACTAAATCAGACGTGTATATGTTGACATTTAAGAGATATACAGTCAAGAAAATCAAGGGAAATGGTGATATCCATGCGGATTAGACACCAAAAAAAAATACTCAACAAATGGCTACAATTTAAGGAATGTGTTTAGTGACGGCATCAGATTCATAATTGATGGAGAAAGGTCTGGTGGCAAGAAAAGCTGCTTCTAGGAGGTTGTCAAGTGTTTTCGCTCGTCGATTCCATTCTTGGGTGTTTAGTGACGGCATCAGATTCCTAATTGATAGAGAAAGGTCTGGTGGTAAGAAAAGCTGCTTCTAAGAGGTTGTCAAGTGTTTTCGTTCGATGATTCAATTCTTGGGTGGTTGGTTTGGCCCTTGTTCCTGTAACTCGAATCCTAGCCCGGTATATCCCATTTTAATTTTACACCGTTGTGGACCTTACGCCTTTTTTACTCTCTGATCAAGGTTCCCGGCATTGAAAAATCTCCGTAAACTAAATCACACGTGTATATGTTGACATTTAAGAGATACACAGTTAAGAAAATCAAGGGCAATGGTGATATATATGCGGATTAGAGACCAAAAAAAATCACTCAACAAATGGCTACAATTTAAGGAATGTGTTTAGTGACGGCATCAGATTCCTAATTGATGGAGAAAGGTCTGGTGGCAAGAAAAGCTGCTTCTAGGAGGTTGTCAAGTGTTTTCGCTCGACGATTCCATTTTTGGGTGGTTGGTTTTGCCCTTGTTCCTGTAACTCGAATCCAAGCCCGGTATATCCCATTTTAATTTTACACCATTGTGAACCTTACGCCTTTTTTACTCTCTGATCGAGGTTCTCGGCATTGAAAAATCTTCTTAAACTAAATCACACGTGTATATGTTGACATTTAAGAGATATACAGTCAAGAAAATCAAGGGCAATGGTGATATATAAGCGGATTTGACACCAAAAAAAACACTCAACAAATGGCTACAATTTAAGGAATGTGTTTAGTGACGGCATCAGATTCCTAATTGATGGAGAAAGGTCTGGTGGTAAGAAAAGCTGCTTCTAGGAGGTTGTCAAGTGTTTTCGTTCGATGATTCAATTCTTGGGTGGTTGGTTTGGCCCTTGTTCTTGTAACTCGAATCCTAGCCCGGTATATCCCATTTTAATTTTACACCATTGTGGACCTTACGCCTTTTTTACTCACTGAACGAGGTTCTTGGCATTGAAAAATCTTCGTAAACTAAATCACACGTGTATATGTTGACATTTAAGAGATATACAGTCAAGAAAATCAAGGGCAATGGTGATATATAGGCGGATTAGACACCAAAAAAAAGCACTCAACAAATGGCTACAATTTAAGGAATGTGTTTAGTGACGGCATCAGATTCCTAATTGATGGAGAAAGGTCTGGTGGCAAGAAAAGCTGCTTCTAGGAGGTTGTCAAGTGTTTTCGCTCGACGATTCCATTCTTGGGTGGTTGGTTTGGCCCTTGTTCCTGTAACTCGAATCCTAGCCTGGTATAACACATTTTAATTTCACACCATTGTGAACCTTACGTCTTTTTTACTCTCTGATTGAGGTTCTCGGCATTGAAAAATCTTCGTAAACTAAATCACACGTGTATATGTTGACATTTAAGAGATATACAATCAAGAAAATCAAGGGCAATGGTGATATATATGCGGATTAGACACCAAAAAAAAGCACTCAACAAATGGCTACAATTTAAGGAATGTGTTTAGTGACGGCATTAGATTCCTAATTGATGGAGAAAGGTCTGGTGGCAAGAAAAGCTGCTTCTAGGAGGTTGTCAAGTTTTTTCGCTTGACGATTCCATTCTTGGGTGGTTGGTTTTGCCCTTGTTCCTGTAACTCGAATCCTCGCCCGGTACATCCCATTTTAATTTTACACCATTGTGAACCTTACGCCTTTTTTACTCTCTGACCGAGGTTCTCGGCATTAAAAAATCTTCATAAACTAAATCACACGTGTATATGTTGACATTTAAGAGATATACAGTCAAGAAAATCAAGGGAAATGGTGATATCTATGCGGATTAGACACCAAAAAAAATACTCAACAAATGGCTACAATTTAAGGAATGTGTTTAGTGACGGCATCAGATTCATAATTGATGGAGAAAGGTCTGGTGGCAAGAAAAGCTGCTTCTAGGAGGTTGTCAAGTGTTTTCGCTCGTCGATTCCATTCTTGGGTGGTTGGTTTGGCCCTTGTTCCTGTAACTCGAATCCTAGCCTGGTATAACACATTTTAATTTTACACCATTGTGAACCTTACGTCTTTTTTACTCTCTGGTTGAGGTTCTCGGCATTGAAAAATCTTCGTAAACTAAATCACACGTGTATATGTTGACATTTAAGAGATATACAGTCAAGAAAATCAAGGGCAATGGTGATTTATATGCGGATTAGACACCAAAAAAAACACTCAACAAATGGCTACAATTTAAGGAATGTGTTTAGTGACGGCATCAGATTCCTAATTGATGGAGAAAGGTCTGGTGGCAAGAAAAGCTGCTTCTAGGAGGTTGTTAAGTGTTTTCGCTCGACGATTCCATTATTGGGTGGTTGGTTTGGCCCTTGTTCCTGTAACTCGAATCCTCGCCCGGTACATCCCATTTTTATTTTACCCCATTGTGAACCTTACGCCTTTTTTACTCTCTGACCGAGGTTCTCGGCATTGAAAAATCTTCGTAAACTAAATCACACGTGTATATGTTGACATTTAAGAGATATACAGTCAAGAAAATCAAGGGTAATTATGATATATATGCGGATTAGACACAAAAAAAAACACTCAACAAATGGCTACAATTTAAGGAATGTGTTTAGTGACGGCATCAGATTCCTAATAGATAGAGAAAGGTCTGGTGGTAAGAAAAGTTGCTTCTAGGAGGTTGTCAAGTGTTTTCATTCGATGATTCCATTCTTGGGTGGTTGGTTTGGCCCTTGTTCCTGTAACTCGAATCCTAGCCCGGTATATCCCATTTTAATTTTACACCATTGTGAACCTTACGCCTTTTTTACTCTCTGATCATGGTTCTCGGCATTGAAAAATCTGCGTAAACTAAATCACACGTGTATATGTTGACATTTAAGAGATATACAGTCAAGAAAATCAAGGGCAATGGTGATATATAGGCGGATTGGACACCAAAAAAAACACTCAACAAATGGCTACAATTTAAGGAATGTGTTTAGTGACGGCATCAGATTCCTTATTGATGGAGAAAGGTCTGGTGGCAAGAAAAGCTGCTTCTAGGAGGTTGTCAAGTTTTTTCGCTTGACGATTCCATTCTTGGGTGGTTGGTTTTGCCCTTGTTCCTGTAACTCGAATCCTAGCCCGGTATATCCCATTTTAATTTTACACCATTGTGAACCTTACGCCTTTTTTACTCTCTGATCGAGGTTCTCGGCATTGAAAAATCTTCGTAAACTAAATCACACGTGTATATGTTGACATTTAAGAGATATACAGTCAAGAAAATCAACGACAATGGTGATATCTATGCGGATTAGACACCAAAAAAAATACTCAACAAATGGCTACAATTTAAGGAATGTGTTTAGTGACGGCATCAGATTCATAATTGATGGAGAAAGGTCTGGTGGCAAGAAAAGCTGCTTCTAGGAGGTTGTCAAGTGTTTTCGCTCGTCGATTCCATTCTTGGGTGGTTGGTTTGGCCCTTGTTCCTGTAACTCGAATCCTAGCCTGGTATAACACATTTTAATTTTACACCATTGTGAACCTTACGTCTTTTTTACTCTCTGATTGAGGTTCTCGGCATTGAAAAATCTTCGTAAACTAAATCACACGTGTATTTGTTGACATTTAAGAGATATACAATCAAGAAAATCAAGGGCAATGGTGATTTATATGCGGATTAGACACCAAAAAAAACACTCAACAAATGGCTACAATTTAAGGAATGTGTTTAGTGACGGCATTAGATTCCTAATTGATGGAGAAAGGTCTGGTGGCAAGAAAAGCTGCTTCTAGGAGGTTGTCAAGTTTTTTCGCTTGACGATTCCATTCTTGGGTGGTTGGTTTTGCCCTTGTTCCTGTAACTCGAATCCTCGCCCGGTACATCCCATTTTAATTTTACACCATTGTGAACCTTACGCCTTTTTTACTCTCTGACCGAGGTTCTCGGCATTAAAAAATCTTCATAAACTAAATCACACGTGTATATGTTGACATTTAAGAGATATACAGTCAAGAAAATCAAGGGAAATGGTGATATCTATGCGGATTAGACACCAAAAAAAATACTCAACAAATGGCTACAATTTAAGGAATGTGTTTAGTGACGGCATCAGATTCATAATTGATGGAGAAAGGTCTGGTGGCAAGAAAAGCTGCTTCTAGGAGGTTGTCAAGTGTTTTCGCTCGTCGATTCCATTCTTGGGTGGTTGGTTTGGCCCTTGTTCCTGTAACTCGAATCCTAGCCTGGTATAACACATTTTAATTTTACACCATTGTGAACCTTACGTCTTTTTTACTCTCTGGTTGAGGTTCTCGGCATTGAAAAATCTTCGTAAACTAAATCACACGTGTATATGTTGACATTTAAGAGATATACAGTCAAGAAAATCAAGGGCAATGGTGATTTATATGCGGATTAGACACCAAAAAAAACACTCAACAAATGGCTACAATTTAAGGAATGTGTTTAGTGACGGCATCAGATTCCTAATTGATGGAGAAAGGTCTGGTGGCAAGAAAAGCTGCTTCTAGGAGGTTGTTAAGTGTTTTCGCTCGACGATTCCATTATTGGGTGGTTGGTTTGGCCCTTGTTCCTGTAACTCGAATCCTCGCCCGGTACATCCCATTTTTATTTTACCCCATTGTGAACCTTACGCCTTTTTTACTCTCTGACCGAGGTTCTCGGCATTGAAAAATCTTCGTAAACTAAATCACACGTGTATATGTTGACATTTAAGAGATATACAGTCAAGAAAATTAAGGGTAATTGTGATATATATGCGGATTAGACACAAAAAAAAAACACTCAACAAATGGCTACAATTTAAGGAATGTGTTTAGTGACGGCATCAGATTCCTAGTTGATAGAGAAAGGTCTGGTGGTAAGAAAAGTTGCTTCTAAGAGGTTGTCAAGTGTTTTCGTTCGATGATTCCATTCTTGGGTGGTTGGTTTGGCCCTTGTTCCTGTAACTCGAATCCTAGCCCGGTATATCCCATTTTAATTTTACACCATTGTGAACCTTACGCCTTTTTTACTCTCTGATCATGGTTCTCGGCATTGAAAAATCTGCGTAAACTAAATCACACGTGTATATGTTGACGTTTAAGAGATATACAGTCAAGAAAATCAAGGGCAATGGTGATATATAGGCGGATTGGACACCAAAAAAAACACTCAACAAATGGCTACAATTTTAGGAATGTGTTTAGTGACGGCATCAGATTCCTTATTGATGGAGAAAGGTCTGGTGGCAAGAAAAGCTGCTTCTAGGAGGTTGTCAAGTTTTTTCGCTTGACGATTCCATTCTTGGGTGGTTGGTTTTGCCCTTGTTCCTGTAACTCGAATCCTAGCCCGGTATATCCCATTTTAATTTTACACCATTGTGAACCTTACGCCTTTTTTACTCTCTGATCGAGGTTCTCGGCATTGAAAAATCTTCGTAAACTAAATCACACGTGTATATGTTGACATTTAAGAGATATACAGTCAAGAAAATCAAGGGCAATGGTGATATCTATACGGATTAGACACCAAAAAAAATACTCAACAAATGGCTACAATTTAAGGAATGTGTTTAGTGACGGCATCAGATTCATAATTGATGGAGAAAGGTCTGGTGGCAAGAAAAGCTGCTTCTAGGAGGTTGTCAAGTGTTTTCGCTCGTCGATTCCATTCTTGGGTGGTTGGTCTGGCCCTTGTTCCTGTAACTCGAATCCTAGCCTGGTATAACACATTTTAATTTTACACCATTGTGAACCTTACGTCTTTTTTACTCTCTGATTGAGGTTCTCGGCATTGAAAAATCTTCGTAAACTAAATCACACGTGTATTTGTTGACATTTAAGAGATATACAATCAAGAAAATCAAGGGCAATGGTGATTTATATGCGGATTAGACACCAAAAAAAACACTCAACAAATGGCTACAATTTAAGGAATGTGTTTAGTGACGGCATCAGATTCCTAATTGATGGAGAAAGGTCTGATGGCAAGAAAAGCTGCTTCTAGGAGGTTGTTAAGTGTTTTCGCTCGACGATTCCATTATTGGGTGGTTGGTTTGGCCCTTGTTCCAATAACTCGAATCCTCGCCCGGTACATCCCATTTTTATTTTACCCCATTGTGAACCTTACGCCTTTTTTACTCTCTGACTGAGGTTCTCGACATTGAAAAATCTTCGTAAACTAAATCACACGTGTATATGTTGACATTTAAGAGATATACAGTCAAGAAAATCAAGGGAAATTGTGATATATATGCGGATTAGACACAAAAAAAACACTCAACAAATGGCTACAATTTAAGGAATGTGTTTAGTGACGGCATCAGATTCCTAATTGATAGAGAAAGGTCTGGTGGTAAGAAAAGTTGCTTCTAGGAGGTTGTCAAGTGTTTTCGTTCGATGATTCCATTCTTGGGTGGTTGGTTTGGCCCTTGTTCCTGTAACTCGAAACCTAGCCCGGTATATCCCATTTTAATTTTACACCATTGTGAAACTTACGCCTTTTTTACTCTCTGATCATGGTTCTCGGCATTGAAAAATCTGCGTAAACTAAATCACACGAGTATATGTTGACATTTAAGAGATATACAGTCAAGAAAATCAAGGGCAATGGTGATATATAGGCGGATTGGACACCAAAAAAAACACTCAACAAATGGCTACAATTTAAGGAATGTGTTTAGTGACGGCATCAGATTCCTTATTGATGGAGAAAGGTCTGGTGGCAAGAAAAGTTGCTTCTAGGAGGTTGTCAAGTTTTTTCGCTCGACGATTCCATTCTGAGGTGGTTGGTTTGGCCCTTGTTCCTGTAACTCGAATCCTAGCCCGGTATATCCCATTTTAATTTTACACCATTGTGAACCTTACGCCTTTTTTACTCTCTGATCGAGGTTCTCGGCATTGAAAAATCTTCGTAAACTAAATCACACGTGTATATGTTGACATTTAAGAGATATACAGTCAAGAAAATCAAGGGCAATGGTGATATCTATACGGATTAGACACCAAAAAAAATACTCAACAAATGGCTACAATTTAAGGAATGTGTTTAGTGACGGCATCAGATTCATAATTGATGGAGAAAGGTCTGGTGGCAAGAAAAGCTGCTTCTAGGAGGTTGTCAAGTGTTTTCGCTCGTCGATTCCATTCTTGGGTGGTTGGTTTGGCCCTTGTTCCTGTAACTCGAATCCTAGCCTTGTATAACACATTTTAATTTTACACCATTGTGAACCTTACGTCTTTTTTACTCTCTGATTGAGGTTCTCGGCATTGAAAAATCTTCGTAAACTAAATCACACGTGTATTTGTTGACATTTAAGAGATATACAATCAAGAAAATCAAGGGCAATGGTGATTTATATGCGGATTAGACACCAAAAAAAACACTCAACAAATGGCTACAATTTAAGGAATGTGTTTAGTGACGGCATCAGATTCCTAATTGATGGAGAAAGGTCTGGTGGCAAGAAAAGCTGCTTCTAGGAGGTTGTTAAGTGTTTTCGCTCGACGATTCCATTATTGGGTGGTTGGTTTGGCCCTTGTTCCAATAACTCGAATCCTCGCCCGGTACATCCCATTTTTATTTTACCCCATTGTGAACCTTACGCCTTTTTTACTCTCTGACCGAGGTTCTCGACATTGAAAAATCTTCGTAAACTAAATCACACGTGTATATGTTGACATTTAAGAGATATACAGTCAAGAAAATCAAGGGAAATTGTGATATATATGCGGATTAGACACAAAAAAAACACTCAACAAATGGCTACAATTTAAGGAATGTGTTTAGTGACGGCATCAGATTCCTAATTGATGGAGAAAGGTCTGGTGGTAAGAAAAGCTGCTTCTAGTAGGTTGTCAAGTGTTTTCGTTTGACGATTCTATTCTTGGGTGGTTGGTTTGGCCCTTGTTCCTGTAACTCGAATCCTAGCCCGGTATATCCCATTTTAATTTTACACCATTGTGAACCTTACGCCTTTTTTACTCTCTGATCATGGTTCTCGGCATTGAAAAATCTTCGTAAACTAAATCACACGTGTATATGTTGACATTTAAGAGATATACAGTCAAGAAAATCAAGGGCAATGGTGATATATAGACGGATTAGACACCAAAAAAAAAACACTCAACAAATGACTACAATTTAAGGAATGTGTTTAGTGACGGCATCAGATTCCTTATCGATGGAGAAAGGTCTGGTGGCAAGAAAAGTTGCTTCTAGGAGGTTGTCAAATGTTTTCGCTCGACGATTCTATTCTTGTGTGGTTGGTTTGGCCCTTGTTCCTGTAACTCGAATCCTAGCCCGGTATATCCCATTTTAATTTTACACCATTGTGAACCTTACGTCTTTTTTAATCTCTGATTGAGGTTCTCGGCATTGAAAAATCTTCGTAAACTAAATCACACGTGTATATGTTGACATTTAAGAGATATACAGTCAAGAAAATCAAGGGAAATGGTGATATATATGCGGATTAGACAGAAAAAAAACACTCAACAAATGGCTACAATTTAAGGAATGTGTTTAGTGATGGCATCAGATTCCAAATTGATAGAGAAAGGTCTGGTGGCAAGAAAAGCTGCTACTAGGAGGTTGTCAAGTTTTTTCGCTCGACGATTCCATTCTTGGGTGGTTGGTTTGGCCCTTGTTCCTGAAACTCGAATCCTAGCACGGTATATCCCATTTTAATTTTACACCATTGTGAACCTTACGCCTTTTTTACTCTCTGATCGTGGTTCTCGGCATTGAAAAATATTCGTAAACTAAATCACACGTGTATATGTTGACATTTAAGAGATATACAGTCAAGAAAATCAAGGGCAATGGTGATATATATGCGGATTAGACACCAAAAAAACACTCAACAAATGGATACAATTTAAGGAATGTGTTTAGTGATGGCATCAGATTCCTAATTGATGGAGAAAGGTCTGGTGCCAAGAAAAGCTGCTTCTAGGAGGTTGTTAAGTGTTTTCGCTCGATGATTCCATTCTTGGGTGGTTGGTTTGTCCCTTGTTCCTATAACTCGAATCCTCGCCTGGTACATCACATTTTAATTTTACACCATTGTGAACCTTACGCCTTTTTTACTCTCTGACCGAGGTTCTCCGCATTGAAAAATCTTCTTAAACTAAATCACACGTGTATATGTTGACATTTAAGAGATATACAGTCAAGAAAATCAAGGGTAATTGTGATATTTATGCGGATTAGACACAAAAAAACACTCAACAAATGGCTACAATTTAAGGAATGTGTTTAGTGACGGCATCAGATTCCTAATTGATAGAGAAAGGTCTGGTGGTATGAAAAGCTACTTCTAGGAGGTTGTCAAGTGTTTTCGTTCGATGATTCAATTCTTGGGTGGTTGGTTTGGCCCTTATTCTTGTAACTCGAATCCTAGCCCGGTATATCCCATTTTAATTTTACACCATTGTGGACCTTACGCCTTTTTTACTCTCTGATCGAGGTTCTTGGCATTGAAAAATCTTCGTAAAGTAAATCACACGTGTATATGTTGACATTTAAGAGATACACAGTTAAGAAAATCAAGGGCAATGGTGATATATATGCGGATTAGACACCAAAAAAAAGCACTCAACAAATGGCTACAATTTAAGGAATGTGTTTAGTGACGGCATCAGATTCCTAATTGATGGAGAAAGGTCTGGTGGCAAGAAAAGCTGCTTCTAGGAGGTTGTCAAGTTTTTTCGCTTGACGATTCCATTTTTGGGTGGTTGGTTTTGCCCTTGTTCCTGTAACTCGAATCCTAGCCCGGTATATCCCATTTTAATTTTACACCATTGTGAACCTTACGCCTTTTTTACTCTCTGATCGAGGTTCTCGGCATTGAAAAATCTTCGTAAACTAAATCACACGTGTATATGTTGACATTTAAGAGATATACAGTTAAGAAAATCAAGGGCAATGGTGATATCTATACGGATTAGACACCAAAAAAACACTCAACAAATGGCTACAATTTAAGGAATGTGTTTAGTGACGGCCTCAAATTTCTAATTGATGGAGAAAGGTCTGGTGGCAAGAAAAGCTGCTTCTAGGAGGTTGTCAAGTGTTTTCGCTCGACGAGTCCTTTCTTGGGTGGTTGGTTTGGCCCTTGTTCCTGTAACTCGAATCCAAGCCCGGTATATCCTATTTTAATTTTACACCATTGTGAACCTTACGCCTTTTTTACTCTCTGATCGAGACTCTCGGCATTGAAAAATCTTCGTAAACTAAATCACACGTGTATATGTTGACATTTAAGAGATATACAGTTAAGAAAATCAAGGGCAATAGTGATATATATGCGGATTAGACACCAAAAAAACACTCAACAAATGGCTACAATTTAAGGAATGTGTTTAGTGACGGCATCAGATTCCTAATTGATAGAGAAAGGTCTGGTGGTAAGAAAAACTGCTTCTAGGAGGTTGTCAAGTGTTTTCGCTCGACGATTCCATTCTTGGGTGGTTGGTTTGGCCCTTGTTCCTGTAACTCGAATCCTCGCCCGGTACATCCCATTTTAATTTTACACAATTGTGAACCTTACGCCTTTTTTACTCTCTGACCGAGGTTCTCGGCATTAAAAAATCTTCGTAAACTAAATCACACGTGTATATGTTGACATTTAAGAGATATACAGTCAAGAAAATCAAGGGCAATGGTGATATATATGCGGATTAGACACAAAAAAAACACTCAACAAATGGCTACAATTTAAGGAATGTGTTTAGTGACGGCATCAGATTCCTAATTGATGGAGAAGGATCTGGTGGTAAGAAAAGCTGCTTCTAGGAGGTTGTTAAGTGTTTTCGCTCGATGATTCCATTCTTGGGTGGTTGGTTTGTCCCTTGTTCCTATAACTCGAATCCTCGCCTGGTACATCACATTTTAATTTTACACCATTGTGAACCTTACGCCTTTTTTACTCTCTGACCGAGGTTCTCCGCATTGAAAAATCTTCTTAAACTAAATCACACGTGTATATGTTGACATTTAAGAGATATACAGTCAAGAAAATCAAGGGTAATTGTGATATTTATGCGGATTAGACACAAAAAAACACTCAACAAATGGCTACAATTTAAGGAATGTGTTTAGTGACGGCATCAGATTCCTAATTGATAGAGAAAGGTCTGGTGGTATGAAAAGCTACTTCTAGGAGGTTGTCAAGTGTTTTCGTTCGATGATTCAATTCTTGGGTGGTTGGTTTGGCCCTTATTCTTGTAACTCGAATCCTAGCCCGGTATATCCCATTTTAATTTTACACCATTGTGGACCTTACGCCTTTTTTACTCTCTGATCGAGGTTCTTGGCATTGAAAAATCTTCGTAAAGTAAATCACACGTGTATATGTTGACATTTAAGAGATACACAGTTAAGAAAATCAAGGGCAATGGTGATATATATGCGGATTAGACACCAAAAAAAAGCACTCAACAAATGGCTACAATTTAAGGAATGTGTTTAGTGACGGCATCAGATTCCTAATTGATGGAGAAAGGTCTGGTGGCAAGAAAAGCTGCTTCTAGGAGGTTGTCAAGTTTTTTCGCTTGACGATTCCATTTTTGGGTGGTTGGTTTTGCCCTTGTTCCTGTAACTCGAATCCTAGCCCGGTATATCCCATTTTAATTTTACACCATTGTGAACCTTACGCCTTTTTTACTCTCTGATCGAGGTTCTCGGCATTGAAAAATCTTCGTAAACTAAATCACACGTGTATATGTTGACATTTAAGAGATATACAGTTAAGAAAATCAAGGGCAATGGTGATATCTATACGGATTAGACACCAAAAAAACACTCAACAAATGGCTACAATTTAAGGAATGTGTTTAGTGACGGCCTCAAATTTCTAATTGATGGAGAAAGGTCTGGTGGCAAGAAAAGCTGCTTCTAGGAGGTTGTCAAGTGTTTTCGCTCGACGAGTCCTTTCTTGGGTGGTTGGTTTGGCCCTTGTTCCTGTAACTCGAATCCAAGCCCGGTATATCCTATTTTAATTTTACACCATTGTGAACCTTACGCCTTTTTTACTCTCTGATCGAGACTCTCGGCATTGAAAAATCTTCGTAAACTAAATCACACGTGTATATGTTGACATTTAAGAGATATACAGTTAAGAAAATCAAGGGCAATAGTGATATATATGCGGATTAGACACCAAAAAAACACTCAACAAATGGCTACAATTTAAGGAATGTGTTTAGTGACGGCATCAGATTCCTAATTGATAGAGAAAGGTCTGGTGGTAAGAAAAACTGCTTCTAGGAGGTTGTCAAGTGTTTTCGCTCGACGATTCCATTCTTGGGTGGTTGGTTTGGCCCTTGTTCCTGTAACTCGAATCCTCGCCCGGTACATCCCATTTTAATTTTACACAATTGTGAACCTTACGCCTTTTTTACTCTCTGACCGAGGTTCTCGGCATTAAAAAATCTTCGTAAACTAAATCACACGTGTATATGTTGACATTTAAGAGATATACAGTCAAGAAAATCAAGGGCAATGGTGATATATATGCGGATTAGACACAAAAAAAACACTCAACAAATGGCTACAATTTAAGGAATGTGTTTAGTGACGGCATCAGATTCCTAATTGATGGAGAAGGATCTGGTGGTAAGAAAAGCTGCTTCTAGGAGGTTGTCAAGTGTTTTCGTTCGATGATTCCATTCTTGGGTGGTTGGTTTGGCCCTTGTTCCTGTTACTCGAACCCTAGCCCGGTATATCCCATTTTAATTTTACACCATTGTGAACCTTACGCCTTTTTTACTCTCTGATCATGGTTCTCGGCATTGAAAAATCTGCGTAAACAAAATCACACGTGTATATGTTGACATTTAAGAGATATACAGTCAAGAAAATCAAGGGCAATGGTGATATATAGGCGGATTGGACACGAAAAAAAACACTCAACAAATGGCTACAATTTAAGGAATGTGTTTAGTGACGGCATCAGATTCCTTATTGATGGAGAAAGGTCTGGTGGTAAGAAAAGCTGCTTATAAGAGGTTGTCAAGTGTTTTCGCTCGACGATTCCATTCTTGGGTGGATGGTTTGGCCCTTGTTCCTGTCACTCGAATCCTAGCCCTGTATATCCCATTGTAATTTTACACCATTGTGAACCTTACGCCTTTTTTACTCACTGATCGTGGTTCTCGGCATTGAAAAATCTTCGTAAACTAAATCACACGTGTATATGTTGACATTTAAGAGATATACTGTCAAGAAAATCAAGGGCAATGGTGATATATATGCGGATTAGACACAAAAAAACACTCAACAAATGGCTACAATTTAAGGAATGTGTTTAGTGACGGCATCAGATTCCTAATTGATAGAGAAAGGTCTGGTGGTAGGAAAAGCTGCTTCTAAGAGGTTGTCAAGTGTTTTCGTTCGATAATTCAATTCTTGGGTGGTTGGTTTGGCCCTTGTTCCTGTAACTCGAATCCTAGCCCGGTATATCCCATTTTAATTTTACACCATTGTGGACCTTACGCCTTTTTTACTCTCTGATCGAGGTTCTCGGCATTGAAAAATCTTCGTAAACTAAATCACACGTGTATATGTTGACATTTAAGAGATACACAATTAAGAAAATCAAGGGCAATGGTGATATATATGCGGATTAGACACCAAAAAAAAGCACTCAACAAATGGCTACAATTTAAGGAATGTGTTTAGTGACGGCATCAGATTCCTAATTGATGGAGAAAGGTCTGGTGGCAAGAAAAGCTGCTTCTAGGAGGTTGTCAAGTTTTTTCGCCTGACGATTCCATTCTTGGGTGGTTGGTTTTGCCCTAGTTCCTGTAACTCGAATCCTAGCCCGGTATATCCCATTTTAATTTTACACCATTGTGAACCTTACGACTTTTTTACTCTCTGATCGTGGTTCTCGGCATTGAAAAATCTTCGTAAACTAAATCACACGTGTATATGTTGACATTTAAAAGATATACAGTCAAGAAAATCAAGGGAAATGGTGATATATATGCGGATTAGACACAAAAAAAAAGCACTAAACAAATGGCTACAATTTAAGGAATGTGTTTAGTGACGGCATCAGATTCCTAATTGATGGAGAAAGGTCTGGTGGCAAGAAAAGCTGCTTCTAAGAGGTTGTCAAGTGTTTTCGTTCGATGATTCCATTCTTGGGTGGTTGGTTTGGCCCTTGTTCCTGTAACTCGAATCCTCGCCAGGTACATCCCATTTTAATTTTGCACCATTGTGAACCTTACGCCTTTTTTACTCTCTGACCAAGGTTCTCGGCATTGAAAAATCTTCGTAAACTAAATCACACGTGTATATGTTGACATTTAAGAGATATACAGTCAAGAAAATCAAGGGCAATGGTGATATATATGCGGATTAGACACAAAAAAACACTCAACAAATGGCTACAATTTAAGGAATGTGTTTAGTGACGGCATCAGATTCCTAATTGATGGAGAAAGATCTGGTGGTAAGAAAAGCTGCTTCTAGGAGGTTGTCAAGTGTTTTCGTTTGACGATTCCATTCTTGGGTGGTTGGTTTGGCCCTTGTTCCTGTAACTCGAATCCTAGCCCGGTATATCCCATTTTAATTATACACCATTGTGAACCTTACGCCTTTTTTACTCTCTGATCATGGTTCTCGGCATTGAAAAATCTTCGTAAACTAAATCACACGTGTATATGTTGACATTTAAGAGATATACAGTCAAGAAAATCAAGGGCAATGGTGATATATAGGAGGATTGGACACGAAAAAAAACACTCAACAAATGGCTACAATTTAAGGAATGTGTTTAGTGACGGCATCAGATTCCTTATTGATGGAGAAAGGTCTGGTGGTAAGAAAAGCTGCTTATAGGAGGTTGTCAAGTGTTTTCGCTCGACGATTCCATTCTTGGGTGGATGGTTTGGCCCTTGTTCCTGTAACTCGAATCCTAGCCCTGTATATCCCATTGTAATTTTACACCATTGTGGACCTTACGCCTTTTTTACTCCCTGATCGAGGTTCTCGGCATTGAAAAATCTTCGTAAACTAAATCACACGTGTATATGTTGACATTTAAGAGATACACAGTTAAGAAAATCAAGGGCAATGGTGATATATATGCGGATTAGACACCAAAAAAAAAGCACTCAACAAATGGCTACAATTTAAGGAATGTGTTTAGTGACGGCATCAGATTCCTAATTGATGGAGAAAGGTCTGGTGGCAAGAAAAGCTGCTTCTAGGAGGTTGTCAAGTTTTTTCGCTTGACGATTCCATTCTTGGGTGGTTGGTTTTGCCCTTGTTCCTGTAACTCGAATCCTAGCCCGGTATATCCCATTTTAATTTTACACCATTGTGAACCTTACGCCTTTTTTACTCTCTGATCGTGGTTCTTGGCATTGAAAAATCTTCGTAAACTAAATCACACGTGTATATGTTGACATTTAAGAGATATACAGTCAAGAAAATCAAGGGCAATGGTGATATATATGCGGATTAGACACCAAAAAAAAGCGCTCAACAAATGGCTACAATTTAAGGAATGTGTTTAGTGACGGCATCAGATTCCTAATTGATGGAGAAAGGTCTGGTGGCAAGAAAAGCTGCTTCTAGGAGGTTGTCAAGTGTTTTCGCTCGACGATTCCATTCTTGGGTGGTTGGTTTGGCCCCTGTTCCTGTAACTCGAATCCTCTCCCGGTACATCCCATTTTAATTTTGCACCATTGTGAACCTTACGCCTTTTTTACTCTCTGACCGAGGTTCTCGGCATTGAAAAATCTTCGTAAACTAAATCACACGTGTATATGTTGACATTTAAGAGATATACAGTCAAGAAAATCAAGCGCAATGGTGATATATATGGGGATTAGACACAAAAAAAAAACACTCAACAAATGGCTACAATTTAAGGAATGTGTTTAGTGACGGCATCAGATTCCTAATTGATGGAGAAAGATCTGGTGGTAAGAAAAGCTGCTTCTAGGAGGTTGTCAAGTGTTTTCGTTTAATGATTCCATTCTTGGGTGGTTGGTTTGGCCCTTGTTCCTGTAACTCGAATCCTAGCCCGGTATATCCCATTTTAATTATACACCATTGTGAACCTTACGCCTTTTTTACTCTCTGATCATGGTTCTCGGCATTGAAAAATCTTCGTAAACTAAATCACACGTATATATGTTGACATTTAAGAGATATACAGTCAAGAAAATTAAGGGCAATGGTGATATATAGGCGGATTAGACACCAAAAAAAACACTCAACAAATGGCTACAATTTAAGGAATGTGTTTAGTGACGGCATCAGATTCCTTATCGATGGAGAAAGGTCTGGTGGAAAGAAACGCTGCTTATAGGAGGTTGTCAAGTGTTTTCGTTTGACGATTCCATTCTTGTGTGGTTGGTTTGGCCCTTGTTCCTGTAACTCGAATCCTAGCCCGGTATATCCCATTTTAATTTTACACCATTGTGAACCTTTCGTCTTTTTTATTCTCTGATCGCGGTTCTCGGCATTGAAAAATCTTCGTAAACTAAATCACACGTGTATATGTTGACATTTAAGAGATATACAGTCAAAAAAATCAAGGGAAATGGTGGTATATATGCGGATTAGACACCAAAAAAAACACTCAACAAATGGCTACAATTTAAGGAATGTGTTTAGTGACGGCATCAGATTCCAAATTGATGGAGAAAGCTCTGGTGGCAAGAAAAGCTGCTTCTAGGAGGTTGTCAAGTTTTTTCGTTCGATGATTCCATTCTTGGGTGGTTGGTTTGACCCTTGTTCCTGTAACTCGAATCCTAGCCCGGTATATCCCATTTTAATTTTACACCATTGTGAACCTTTCGTCTTTTTTACTCTCTGATCGCGGTTCTCGGCATTGAAAAATCTTCGTAAACTAAATCACACGTGTATATGTTGACATTTAAGAGATATACAGTCAAGAAAATCAAGGGAAATGGTGATATATATGCGGATTAGACACCAAAAAAAAACACTCAACAAATGGCTACAATTTAAGGAATGTGTTTAGTGACGGCATCAGATTCCTAATTGATAGAGAAGGGTCTGGTGGTAAGAAAAGCTGCTTCTAGGTGTTTGTCAAGTGTTTTCGTTCGATGATTCCATTGTTGGGTGGTTGGTTTGGCCCTTGTTCCTGTAACTCGAATCCTAGCCCGGTATATCCCATTTTAATTTTACACCATTGTGAACCTTACGCCTTTTTTACTCTCTGATCATGGTTCTCGGCATTGAAAAATCTGCGTAAACTAAATCACACGTGTATATGTTGACATTTAAGAAATATACAGTCAAGAAAATCAAGGGCAATGGTGATATATAGGCAGATTGGACACCAAAAAAAACACTCAACAAATGGTTACAATTTAAGGAATGTGTTTAGTGACGGCATCAGATTCCTTATCGATGGAGAAAGGTCTGGTGGCAAGAAAAGCTGCTTATAGGAGGTTGTCAAGTGTGTTCACTCGACGATTCCATTCTTGTGTGGTTGGTTTGGCCCTTGTTCCTGTAACTCGAATCCTAGCCCGGTATATCCCATTTTAATTTTACACCATTGTGAACCTTTCGTCTTTTTTACTCTCTGATCGCGGTTCTCGGCATTGAATAATCTTCGTAAACTAAATCACACGTGTGTATGTTGACATTTAAGAGATATACAGTCAAGAAAATCAAGGGAAATGGTGATATATATGCGGATTAGACACCAAAAAAAACACTCAACAAATGGCTACAATTTAAGGAATGTGTTTAGTGACGGCATCAGATTCCAAATTGATGGAGAAAGGTCTGGTGGCAAGAAAAGCTGCTTCTAGGAGGTTGTCAAGTTTTTTCGCTCGACGATTCCATTCTTGGGTGGTTGGTTTGGCCCTTGTTCCTGTAACTCGAATCCTAGCTCGGTATATCCCATTTTAATTTTACACCATTGTGAACCTTACGCCTTTTTTACTCTCTGATCGTGGTTCTCGGCATTGAAAAATCTTCGTAAACTAAATCACACGTGTATATGTTGACATTTAAGAGATATACAGTCAAGAAAATCAAGGGCAAGGGTGATATATATGCGGATTAGACACCAAAAAAAACACTCAACAAATGGATACAATTTAAGGAATGTGTTTAGTGACGGCATCAGATTCCTAATTGATGGAGGAAGGTCAGGTGGCAAGAAAAACTGCTTCTAGGAGGTTGTCAAGTGTTTTCGCTCGACGATTCCATTCTTGGGTGGTTGGTTTGGCCCTTGTTCCTGTAACTCGAATCCTAGCCAGGTATATCCCATTTTAATTTTACACCATCGTGAACCTTACGCCTTTTTTATTCTCTGATCGAGGTTCTCGGCATTGAAAAATCTTCGTAAACTAATTCACAGGTGTATATGTTGACATTTAAGAGATTTACTGTCAAGAAAATCAAGGGCAATGGTGATATATATGCGGATTAGACACAAAAAAACACTCAACAAATGGCTACAATTTCAGGAATGTATTTAGTGACGGCATCAGATTCCTAATTGATCGAGAAAGGTCTGGTGGCAAGAAAAGCTGCTTCTAGGAGGTTGTCAAGTGTTTTCGTTCGACGATTCCATTCTTGGGTGGTTGGTTTGGCCCTTGTTCCTGTAACTCGAATCCTATCCCGGTATATCCCATTTTAATTTTACACCATTGTGAACCTTACGCCTTTTTTACTCTCTGATCGAGGTTCCCAGCATTGAAAAATCTTCGTAAACTAAATCACACGTGTATATGTTGACATTTAGGAGATATATACAGTCAAGAAAATCAAGAGCAATGGTGATATATATGCGGATTAGACACCAAAATAAAAGACACTCAACAATAGGCTACAATTTAAGGAATGTGTTTAGTGACGGCATCAGATTCCTAATTGATGGAGAAAGGTCTGGTGGCAAGAAAAGCTGCCTCTAGGAGGTTGTCAAGTGTTTTCGCTCGACGAT
Organism: Helianthus tuberosus; assembly: GCA_030545235.1. Classification (NCBI taxonomy): domain Eukaryota; kingdom Viridiplantae; phylum Streptophyta; class Magnoliopsida; order Asterales; family Asteraceae; genus Helianthus; species Helianthus tuberosus. Next base: position 40,383 of record JARYGA010057296.1, read on the forward strand.
TCCATTCTTGGGTGGTTGGTTTCGCCCTTGTTCCTGTAACTCGAATCCTAGCCCGGTATATCCCATTTTAATTTTACACCATTGTGAACCTTACGCCTTTTTTACTCTCTGATCGTGGTTCTCGGCATTGAAAAATCTTCGTAAACTAAATCACACGTGTATATGTTGACATTTAAGAGATATACAGTCAAGAAAATCAAGGGCAATGGTGATATATATGCGGATTAGATACAAAAAAAAACACTCAACAAATGGATATAATTTAAGGAATGTGTTTAGTGACGGCATCAGATTTCTAATTAATGGAGAAAGGTCTGGTGGCAAGAAAAGCTGCTTCTAGGAGGTTGTCAAGTGTTTTCGCTCGACGATTCCATTCTTGGGTGGTTGGTTTGGCCCTTATTCCTGTAACTCGAACCCTAGCCAGGTATATCCCATTTTAATTTTACACCATTGTAAACCTTACGCCTTTTTTACTCTCTGATCGAGGTTCTCGGCAATGAAAAATCTTCGTAAACTAAATCACACGTGTGTATGTTGACATTTAAGAGATATACTGTCAAGAAAATCAAGGGCAATGGTGATATATATGCGGATTAGACACCAAAAAAACACTCAACAAATGGCTACAATTTAAGGAATGTGTTTAGTGACGACATCAGATTCCTAATTGATGGAGAAATGTCTGGTGGTAAGAAAAGCTGCTTCTTGGAGGTTGTCAAGTGTTTTCGCTCGACGATTCCATTCTTGGGTGGTTGGTTTTGACCTTGTTCCTATAACTTGAATCCTATCCCGGTATATCCCATTTTAATTTTACAGCATATTGAACCTTACGCCTTTTTTACTCTCTGATCGAGGTTCTCGGCATTGAAAAATCTTCGTAAACTAAATCACACGTGTATATGTTGACATTTAAAAGATATATACAGTCAAGAAAATCAAGGGCAATGGTGATATATTTGTGGATCAGACACAAAAAAAACACTCAACAAATGGCTACAAGTTAAGGAATGTGTTTAGTGACGGCATCAGATTCCTAATTGATGGAGGAAGGTCAGGTGGCAAGAAAAGCTGCTTCTAGGAGGTTGTCAAGTGTTTTCGTTCGACGATTCCATTCTTGGGTGGTTGATTTGGCCCTTGTTCCTGTAACTCGAATCCTAGCCCAGTATATCCCATTTTAATTTTACACCATTGTGAACCTTACAACTTTTTTACTCTCTGATGGAGGTTCTCGGCATTGAAAAATCTTCGTAAACTAAATCACACGTGTATATGTTGACATTTAAGAGATATACAGTCAAGAAAATCAAGGGCAATGGAGATATATATGCGGATTAGACACCAAAAAAAAACACTCAACAAATGGCTAAAATTTAAGGAATGTGTTTAGTGACGGCATCAGATTCCTAATTGATGGAGAAAGATCTGGTGGCAAGAAAAGCTGCTTCTAGGAGGTTGTCAAGTGTTTTCGATCGACGATTCCATTCTTGGGTGGTTGGTTTGGCCCTTGTTCCTGTAACTCGAATCCTAGCCCGGTATATCCCATTTTAATTTTACACCATTGTGAACCTTACGCCTTTTTTACTCTCTGATCGAGGTTCTCGGCATTGAAAAATCTTCGTAAACTAAATCACGCGTGTATATGTTGACATTTAAGAGATATATACAGTTAAGAAAATCAAGGGCAATGGTGATATATATGCGGATTAGACACAAACAAAACACTCAACAAATGGCTACAATTTAAGGAATGTGTTTAGTGACGTCATCAGATACCTAATTGATGGAGAAAGGTATGGTGGCAAGAAAAGCTGCTTCTAGGAGGTTGTCAAGTGTTTTCGCTCGACGATTCCATTCTTGATTGGTTGGTTTGGCCCTTGTTCCTGTACCTCGAACCCTAGCCAAGTATATCCCATTTTAATTTTACACCATTGTAAACCTTATGCCTTTTTTACTCTCTGATCGAGGTTCTCGGCATTGAAAAATCTTCGTAAACTAAATCACTCGTGTGTATGTTGACATTTAAGAGATATACTGTCAAGAAAATCAAGGGCAATGGTGATATATATGCGGATTAGACACCAAAAAAACACTCAACAAATGGCTACAATTTAAGGAATGTGTTTAGTGACGACATCAGCTTCCTAATTGATGGAGAAATGTCTGGTGGTAAGAAAAGCTGCTTCTTGGAGGTTGTCAAGTGTTTTCGCTTGACGATTCCATTCTTGGGTGGTTGGTTTTGACCTTGTTCCTGTAACTTGAATCCTATCCCGGTATATCCCATTTTAATTTTACAGCATTGTGAACCTTACGCCTTTTTTACTCTCTGATCGAGGTTCTCGGCATTGAAAAATCTTCGTAAACTAAATCACACGTGTATATGTTGACATTTAAAAGATATATACAGTCAAGAAAATCAAGGGCAATGGTGATATATTTGTGATTTAGACACAAAAAAAACACTTAACAAATGGCTACAATTTAAGTAATGTGTTTAGTGACGGCATCAGATTCCTAATTGATGGAGAAAGGTCTGGTGGCAAGAAAAGCTGCTTCTAGGAGGTTGTCAAGTGTTTTCGTTCGACGATTCCATTCTTGGGTGGTTGATTTGGCCCTTGTTCCTGTAACTCGAATCCTAGCCCAGTATATCCCATTTTAATTTTACAACATTGTGAACCTTACAACTTTTTTACTCTCTGATGGAGGTTCTCGGCATTGAAAAATCTTCGTAAACTAAATCACACGTGTATATGTTGACATTTAAGAGATATACAGTCAAGAAAATCAAGGGCAATGGTGATATATATGCGGATTAGACACCAAAAAAAACACTCAACAAATGGCTAAAATTTAAGGAATGTGTTTAGTGACGGCATCAGATTCCTAATTGATGGAGAAAGGTCTGGTGGCAAGAAAAGCTGCTTCTATGAGGTTGTCAAGTGTTTTCGCTCGACGATTCTATTCTTGGGAGGTTGGTTTGGCCCTTGTTCCTGTAACTCGAATCCTAGCCCGGTATATCCCATTTTAATTTTACACCGTTGTGAACCTTACACCTTTTTTACTCTCTGATCGAGGTTCTCGGCATTGAAAAATCTTCGTAAACTAAATCACAGGTGTATATGTTGACATTTTAGAGATATACAGTTAAGAAAATCAAGGGCAATGGTGATATATATGCGGATTAGACACAAAAAAAAACACTCAACAAATGTCTACTATTTAAGGAATGTGTTTAGTGTCGGCATCAGATTCCTAATTGATGGAGAAAGGTCTGGTGGCAAGAAAAGCTGCTTCTAGGAGGTTGTCAAGTGTTTTCGCTCGACGATTCCATTCTTGGGTGGTTAGTTTTGCCCTTATTCCTGTAACTCGAATCCTAGCCCGGTATATCCCATTTTAATTTTACACCATTGTGAACCTTACGCCTTTTTTACTCTCTGCTCGAGGTTCTCAGCATTGAAAAATCTTCGTAAACAAAATCACACGTGTATATGTTGAAATTTAAGAGATATACAGCCAAGAAAATCAAGGGCAATGGTGATATATATGTGGATTAGACACCAAAAAAAAACACTCAACAAATACCTACAATTTAAGGAATGTGTTTAGTGACGGCATCAGATTCGTAATTATTGGAGAAAGGTCTGGTGGTAAGAAAAGCTGTTTCTAGGAGGTTGTCAAGTGTTTTCGGTCGAATATTCCATTCTTGGGTGGTTGGTTTGGCCCTTGTTCCTGTAACTCGAATCCTAGCCCGGTATATCCCATTTTAATTTTACACCATTGTGAACCTTACGCCTTTTTTACTCTCTGATCGAGGTTCTCGGCATTGAAAAATATTCGTAAACTTAATCACACGTGTATATGTTGACATTTAAGAGATATACAGTCAAGAAAATCAAGGGCAATGGTGATATATATGCGGATTAGACACCAAAAAAAACATTCAACAAATGGCTACAATTTAAGGAATGTGTTTAGTGACGGAATCAGATTCCTAATTGATGGGGAAAGGTCTGGTGGCAAGAAAAGCTGCTTCTTGGAGGTTGTCAAGTGTTTTCGCTCGACGATTCCATTCTTGGGTTGTTGGTTTGGCCCTTGTTCCTGTAACTCGAATCCGAGCCCGGTATATCCCATTTTAGTTTTACACCATTGTGAACCTTACGCCAATTTTACTCTCTAATCGAGGTTCTCAGCATTGAAAAATCTTCGTAAACTAAATCACACGTGTATATGTTGACATTTAAGAGATATACAATCAAGAAAATCACGGGCAATGGTGATATATATGCGGATTAGACTCCAAAAAAACACACACTCAACAAATGGCTACAATTTATGGAATGTGTTTAGTGACGGCATCAGATTCCTAGTTGATGGAGAAAGGTCTGGTGGTAAGAAAAGTTGCTTCTTGGAGGTTGTCAAGGGTTTTCGCGCGTCGATTCCATTCTTAGGTGGTTGGTTTGGCCCTTGTTCCTATAACTCGAATCCTAGCCAAGTATATCCCATTTTAATTTTACACCATTGTGAACCTTACGCCTTTTTTACTCTCTGATCGAGGTTCTCGGCATTGAAAAATCTTCGTAAACTAAATCACACGTGTATATGGTGACATTTAAGAGATATACAGTCAAGAAAATCAAGGGGAATGGCGATATATATATGCGGATTAGACACCAAAAAAACAATCAACAAATGGCTACAATTTAAGGAATGTGTTTAGTGACAGCAACAGATTCCTAATTGATGGAGAAAGGTTTGGTGGTAAGAAAAGCTGCTTCTATGAGGTTGTCAAGTGTTTTCGCTCGACGATTCAATTCTTGGGTGGTTGGTTTGGCCCTTGTTCCTGTAACTCGAATCCTAGCCCGATATATCCCATTTTAATTTTACACCATTGTGAACCTTACGCCTTTTTTACTATCTGATCGAGGTTCTCGGCATTGAAAAATCTTCGTAAAATAAATCACACATGTATATGATGACATTTAAGAGATATAGAGTCAAGAAAATCAAGGGCAATGGTGATATCTATGCGCATTAGACTCCAAAAAAAACACTCAACAAATGGCTACAATTTAAGGAATGTGTTTAGTGACGGCATCAAATTTCTAATTGACGGAGAAAGGTATGGTGGCAAGAAAAGCTACTTCTAGGAGGTTGTCAAGTGTTTTCGCTCGACGAGTCCATTCTTGGGTGGTTGGTTTGGCCCTTGTTCCTATAACTCAAATCCTAGCCCGGTATATCCCATATTAATTTTACACCATTGTGAACCTTACGCCTTTTTTACTCTCTGATTGAGGTTCTCGGCATTGAAAAATCTTCGTAAACTAAATCACACGTGTATATGTTGACATTTAAGAGATATACAGTTAAGAAAATCAAGGGCAATAGTGATATATATGCGTATTAAACACCAAAAAAAACACTCAACAAATGGCTACAATTTAAGGAATGTGTTTAGTGACGGCGTCAGATTCCTAATTGGTGGAGAAAGGTCTGGTGGCAAGAAAAGTTGCTTCTAGGAGGTTGTCAAGTGTTTTCGCTCGACGATTCCATTTTTGGGTGGTTGGTTTTGCCCTTGTTCCTGTAACTCGAATCCTAGCCCGGTATATCCCATTTTAATTTTACGCCATTGTCAACCTTACGCCTTTTTTACTCTCTGATCGAGGTTCTCGGCATTGAAAAATCTTAGTAAACTAAATCACACGTGTATATGTTGACATTTAAGAGATATACAGTCAAGAAAATCAAGGGCAATGGTGATATATATGCGGATTAGACACCAAAAAAACACTCAACAAATGGCTACAATTTAAGGAATGTGTTTAGTGACGGCATCAGATTCCTAATTGATAGAGAAAGGTCTGTTGGTAAGAAAAGCTGCTTCTAGGAGGTTGTCAAGTGTTTTCGCGCGACGATTCCATTCTCGGGTGGTTGGTTTGGCCCTTGTTCCTGTAACTCGAATCCTAGCCAGGTATATCCCATTTTAATTTTACACCATTGTGAACCTTACGCATTTTTTACTCTCTGATCGAGGTTCTCGGCATTGAAAAATCAAGGGCAATGGTGATATCTATGCGGATTAGACTCCAAAAAAAACACTCAACAAATGGCTACAATTTAAGGAATGTGTTTAGTGACGGCATCAAATTTCTAATTGATGCAGAAAGGTATGGTGGCAGGAAAACCTTCTTCTAGGAGGTTGTCAAGTGTTTTCGCTCGACGAGTCCATTCTTGGGTGGTTGGTTTGGCCCTTGTTCCTATAACTCGAATCCTAGCCCGGTATATCCCATTTTAATTTTACACCATTGTGAACCTTACGCCTATTTTACTCTCTGATCGAGGTTCTCGGCATTGAAAAATCTTCGTAAACTAAATCACACGTGTATATGTTGACATTTAAGAGATATACAGTTAAGAAAATCAAGGGCAATAGTGATATATATGCGGATTAGATACCAAAAAAAACACTCAACAAATGGCTACAATTTAAGGAATGTGTTTAGTGACGGCATCAGATTCCTAATTGATGGAGAAAGGTCTGGTGGAAAGAAAAGTTGCTTCTAGGAGGTTGTCAAGTGTTTTCGCACAACGATTCCATTTTTGGGTGGTTGGTTTTGCCTTTGTTCCTGTAACTCGAATCCTAGCCCGGTATATCCCATTTTAATTTTACGCCATTGTGAACCTTACGCCTTTTTTACTCTCTGATCGAGGTTCTCGGCATTGAAAAATCTCCGTAAACTAAATCACACGTGTATATGTTGACATTTAAGAGATATACAGTCAAGAAAATCAAGGGCAATGGTGATATATATGCGTATTAGACACCAAAAAAAACACTCAACAAATGGCTACAATTTATGGAATGTGTTTAGTGACGGCATCAGATTCCTAATTGATAGAGAAAGGTCTGTTGGTAAGAAAAGCTGCTTCTAGGAGGTTGTCAATTGTTTTCGCGCGACGATTCCATTCTTGGGTGGTTGGTTTGGCCCTTGTTCCTGTAACTCGAATCCTAGCCAGATATATCCCATTTTAATTTTACACCATTCTGAACCTTACGCATTTTTTACTCTCTGATCGAGGTTCTCGGCATTGAAAAATCTTCGTAAACTAAATCACACGTGAATATGTCTACATTTAAGAGATATACAGTCAAGAAAATCAAGGGCAATGGTGATATATATGCGGATTAGACACCAAAAAAACACTCAACAAATGGCTACAATTTAAGGAATGTGTTTAGTGTCGGCATCAGATTCCTAATTGATGGAGAAAGTTCTGGTGGCAAGAAAAGTTGCTTCTATGAGGTTGTCAAGTGTTTTCGCTCGACGATTCTATTCTTGGGTGGTTGGTTTGGCCCTTGTTCCTGTACTCGAATCCTAGCCCGGTATATCCCATTTTAATTTTACACCATTGTGAACCTTACGCCTTTTTTACTCTCTGATCGAGGTTCTCGGCATTGAAAAATCTTCGTAAACTAAATCACACGTGTATATGTTGACATTTAAGAGATATACAGTCAAGAAAATCAAGGGCAATGGTAATATCTATGTCGATTAGACACCAAAAAAACACTCAACGAATGGCTACAATTTAAGGAATGTGTTTAGTGACGGCATCAAATTTCTAATTGATGGAGAAAGGTCTGGTGCAAGAAAAGCTGCTTTTAGGAGGTTGTCAAGTGTTTTCCCTCGACGAGTCCATTCTTGGGTGGTTGGTTTGGCCCTTGTTCCTGTAACTCGAATCCTAGCCCGGTATATCCCATTTTAATTTTACCCCATTGTGAACCTTACGCCTTTTTTACTCTCTGATCGAGGTTCTCGGCATTGAAAAATCTCCGTAAACTAAATCACACGTGTATATGTTGACATTTAAGAGATATACAGTTAAGAAAATCAAGGGCAATAGTGATATATATGCGGATTAGACACAAAAAAAAACACTCAACAAATGGCTACAATTCAAGGAATGTGTTTAGTGACGGCATCAGATTCCTAATTGATGGAGAAAGGTCTGGTGGCAAGAAAAGCTGCTTCTAGGAGGTTGTCAAGTGTTTTTGCTCGACGATTCCATTTTTGGGTGGTTGGTTTTGCCCTTGATCCTGTAACTCGAATCCTAGCCCGGTATATCCCATTTTAATTTTACACCATTGTGAACCTTACGCCTTTTTTACTCTTTGATCGAGGTTCTCGGCATTGAAAAATCTTCGTAAACTAAATCACACGTGTATATGTTGACATTTAAGAGATATACAGTTAAGAAAATTAAGGGCAATAGTGATATATATGCGGATTAGACACCAAAAAAAACACTCAACAAATGGCTACAATTTAAGGAATGTGTTTAGTGACGGCATCAGATTCCTAATTGATGGAGAAAGGTCTGGTGGCAAGACAAGCTGCTTCTAGGAGGTTGTCAAGTGTTTTCGCTCGACGATTCCATTTTTGGGGGGTTGGTTTTGCCCTTGTTCCTGTAACTCGAATCCTAGCCCGGTATATCCCATTTTAATTTTACACCATTGTGAACCTTACGCCTTTTTTACTCTCTGATCGAGGTTCACGGCATTGAAAAATCTTCGTAAACTAAATCACACGTGTATATATTGACATTTAAGAGACATACAGTCAAGAAAATCAAGGGCAATGGTGATATCTATGCGGATTAGACACAAAAAAATACACTCAACAAATGGCTACAATTTAAGGAATGTGTTTAGTGACGGCATCAGATTTCTAATTGATGGAGAAAGGTCTGGTGGCAAGAAAAGCTGCTTCTAGGAGGTTGTCAAGTGTTTTCGCTCGACGAGTCCATTCTTGGGTGGTTGGTTTGGCCCTTGTTCCTGTAACTCGAATCCTAGCCCGGTATATCCCATTTTAATTTTACACTATTGTGAACCTTACGCCTTTTTTACTCTCTGATCGAGGTTCTCGGCATTGAAAAATCTTCGTAAACTAAATCACACGTGTATATGTTGACATTTAAGAGATATACAGTCAAGAAAATCAAGGGCAATGGTGATATATATACGGATTAGACACTAAAAAAACACTCAACAAATGGCTACAATTTAAGGAATGTATTTAGTGACTGCATCAAATTCCTAATTGATGGAGAAAGGTCTGGTGGCAAGAAAAGCTGCTTCTAGGAGGTTGTCAAGTGTTTTCGCTCGATGATTCTATTCTTGGGTGGTTGGTTTGGCCCTTGTTCCAGTAACTCGAATCCTAGCCCAGTATATCACATTTTAATTTTACACCATTGTGAACCTTACGCCTTTTTTACTCTCTGATCGAGGTTCTCGGCATTGAAAAATCTTCGTAAACTAAATCACACGTGTATATGTTGACATTTAAGAGATATACAGTCAAGAAAATCAAGGGCAATGTTGATATATATGCGGATTAAACACCAAAAAAAAACACTCAACAAATGGCTACAATTTAAGGAATGTGTTTAGTGACGGCATCAGATTCCTAATTGATGGAGAAAGGTCTGGTGGCAAGAAAAGTTGCTTCTAGGTGGTTGTCAAGTGTTTTCGCTCGACGATTCCATTCTTGGGTGGTTGGTTTGGCCCTTGTTCCTGTAACTCGAATCCTAGCCCGGTATATCCCATTTTAATTTTACACCATTGTGAACCTTACGCCTTTTTTACTCTCTGATCAAGGTTCTCGGCATTGAAAAATCTTCGTAGACTAAGTCACACATGTATATGTTGATATTTAAGAGATATACATTTAAGAAAATTAAGGGCAATGGTGATATATATGCGGATTAGACACCAAAAAAAAGCACTCAACAAATGGCTACAATTTAAGGAATGTGTTTAGTGACGGCATCAGATTTTCCTAATTGATGGAGAAATGTCTGGTGGCAAGAAAAGCTGCTTCTAGGAGGTTGTCAAGTTTTTTCGCTCGACGATTCCATTCTTGGGTGGTTGGTTTTGCCCTTGTTCCTGTAACTCGAATCCTAGCCCGGTATATCCCATTTTAATGTTACACCATTGTGAACCTTACGCCTTTTTTACTCTCTGATCGAGGTTCTCGGCATTGAAAAATCTTCGTAAACTAAATCACACGTGTATATGTTGACATTTAAGAGATATACAGTCAAGAAAATCAAGGGCAATGGTGATATCTATGCGGATTAGACACCAAAAAAAATACTCAACAAATGGCTACAATTTAAGGAATGTGTTTAGTGACGGCATCAGATTCCTAATTGATGTAGAAAGGTCTGGTGGCAAGAAAAGCTGCTTCTAGGAGGTTGTTAAGTGTTTTCGCTCTGATCGGTGCATTTTAGGAACACTTTATTTAATATTAATTATGGTTAAAATGCATTGATAATAGTATATAATATGGTTGTTGATGTAATTTTAATGTCATGCAGGTTGAAAAGAAAACGAGCTAAAACGATCAAATTAGAGACAAAAAAAATATCAATATTCAACGACCAAGACTAAAAGCCTTATAATTATACGTATAATTGTAGTTTAAGATATATTTTCTTTTTATTATATGTAATAACTAAATTAAATCACATGTGATTCATGTATTATTTTTATATGTTGCAGGTATATGTCGAAAGTCAAACTTTGGGAATTAAGTGGATATTATAAAATTCAAAAAATGTGGGCTTGTGAGAAAAAATAGTCAAGTTAACAGATGGGTTGGACACAGACACATGATATTTTACTTGGGCTGGATTTTGGGCTTGTTCATCGAGAAACAAATGAAGAAAACGACAATTGAGAGGGACTGGAAGGGGGCATTCTATTCGGCAGCGGCCGCAAACAGGAAGAGGGATCGAACAGAACTTTGACGGCAGACATTGAGGGGTCTCATCTTTCAAGCCAAGGCTTAACCAATTCGGGATGACAACTGATGCGGTAAAGACATCCATGAGCGGCTTGGCTCTCTCGTGGCTTTCTCCAGGCGGACGATTCAATTAGGTTTTGTCTTTATTCAGTTTAAACTCAGGTTTGGATGTATTTTTGACTTTGACAACGTTGTATGAATACATTGATGTGTTGGTTTATTTGAACTATTTGCATGTGTTTTGAGTTATTGCTTTACAACTTGTTCGGTTGATGACAAAACCTAGTAACCTGTTGGGTGACATAGAGTAGGTTGACTCACACTAGTAAATAGGGTTAATCGAATTATAAAAGATCTGATGACAAAGACCTATTTTTTATTACCATATTAAATTAACCAACTTTTCAACATCATGTCTATGTGATGGCCAATTAACTGAGTAAACTGAGTTTTCTGAAACCTAGAACCTGAAGTTTGGAGGAAGTTACGTTTTATAAATCTGATATCTTTTCTCGTAGTTAGTTTTTTTAGTTTCTTTCAAATTAATCAAAACCTCCAAATCTAGATTAGTAGTAGTTAATTAATTAATTTAGCTAAACACTAAGCACATATTCCCCGTGGATACGATACCCTACTTACGCTATCTACGTAGTTTAATTAGGTTTTTGATTGACTCTGACGACAGTCATCAAAATGGCGTCGTTGCCGGGGAGATGTGCGCAACGTGTGTCAATTTGTTAGTTCTGCTTTGTTATTTTCGGGTTTACACTGGTGTGTTTAGTGTGAAGGTTCTACAGGTGCATGCACGCTCGACGATTCAATTCTTGGGTGGTTGGTTTGGCCCTTGTTCCTGTAACTCGAATCCTAGCCCGGTATATCCCATTTAAATTTTACACCATTCTGAACCTTACGCCTTTTTTACTCTCTAATCGAGGTTCTCGGCATTAAAAATCTTCCTAAACTAAATCACACGTGTATATGTTGACATTTAAGAGATATACAGTCTAGAAAATCAAGGGCAATGGTGATATATATGCGGATTAGACACCAAAAAAAACTCTTAACAAATGGCTACAATTTAAGGAATGTGTTTAGTGACGACATCAAATTCCTAATTGATGGAGAAAGGTCTGGTGGCAAGAAAAGCTACTTCTAGGAGGTTGTCAAGTGTTTTCGCTCGACAATTCCATTCTTGGGTGGTTGGTTTGGCCCTTATTCCTGTAACTCGAATCCTAGCCTGGTATAACACATTTTAATTTTACACCATTGTGAACCTTACGTCTTTTTTACTCTCTGATTGAGGTTCTCGGCATTTAAAATCTTCGTAAACTAAATCACACGTGTATATGTTGACATTTAAGATATATACAATCAAGAAAATCAAGGGCAATGGTGATTTATATGGGGATTAGACACCAAAAAAAACACTCAACAAATGGCTACAATTTAAGGAATGTGTTTAGTGACGGCATCAGATTCCTATTTGATGGAGAAAGGTCTGGTGGCAAGAAAAACTGCTTCTAGGAGGTTGTTAAGTGTTTTCGCTCGACGATTCCATTCTTCGGTGGTTGGTTTGGCCCTTGTTCCTGTAACTCGAATCCTCGCCCGGTACATCCCATTTTAATTTTACACCATTGTGAAACTTACGCCTTTTTTACTCTCTGACCGAGCTTCTCGGCATTGAAAAATCTTCGTAAACTTAATCACACGTGTATATGTTGACATTTAAGAGATATACAGTCAAGAAAATCAAGGGCAATTGTGATATATATGCGGATTAGACACAAAAAAAAACACTCAACAAATGGCTACAATTTATGGAATGTGTTTAGAGACGACATCAGATTCCTAATTGATGGAGAAACGTCTGGTGGTAAGAAAAGCTGCTTCTAGGAGGTTGTCAAGTGTTTTCGTTCGATGATTCCATTCTTGGGTGGTTGGTTTGGCCCTTGTTCCTGTAACTCGAATCCTAGCCCGGTATATCCCATTTTAATTTTACACCATTGTGAACCTTACGCCTTTTTTACTCTCTGATCATGGTTCTCGGCATTGAAAAATCTTCGTAAACTAAATCACACGTGTATATGTTGACATTTAAGAGATATACAGTCAAGAAAATCAAGGGCAATGGTGATATATAGGCGGATTAGACACCAAAAAAAACACTCAAGAAATGGCTACAATTTAAGGAATGTTTTTAGTGACGGCATCAGATTCCTTATTGATGGAGAAAGGTCTGGTGGCAAGAAAAGCTGCTTCTAGGAGGTTGTCAAGTGTTTTCGCTCGACGATTCCATTCTTGTGTGGTTGGTTTGGCCCTTGTTCCTGTAACTCGAATCCTAGCCGGTATATCCCATTTTAATTTTACACCATTTTGAACCTTACGTCTTTTTTACTCTCTGATCGAGATTCTCGGCATTGAAAAATCTTCGTAAACTAAATCACAAGTGTATATGTTGACATTTAAGAGATATACAGTCAAGAAAATCAAGGGAAATGGTTATATATTTGCGGATTAGACACCAAAAAAAACACTCAACAAATGGCTACAGTTTAAGGTATGTGTTTAGTGACGGCATCAGATTCCAAATTGATGGAGAAAGGTCTGGTGGCAAGAAAAGCTGCTTCTAGGAGGTTGTCAAGTGTTTTCGCTCGACAATTCCATTCTTGGGTGGTTGGTTTGGCCCTTGTTCCTGTAACTCGAATCCTATCCAGGTATATCCCATTTTAATTTTACACCATTGTGAACCCTACGCCATTTTTACTCTCTGATCGAGGTTCTCGGCATTGAAAAATCTTCGTAAACTAAATCACACGTGTATATGTTGACATTTAAGAGATATACAGTCAAGAAAATCAAGGGCAATGGTGATATATATGCGGATTAGACACCAAAAAAAAACACTCAACAAATGGATACAATTTAAAGAATGTGTTTAGTGACGGCATCAGATTTCTAATTAATGGAGAAAGGTCTGGTGGCAAGAAAAGCTGCTTCTAGGAGGTTGTCAAGTGTTTTCGCTCGACGATTCCATTCTTGGGTGGTTGGTTTGGCCCTTGTTCCTGTAACTCGAATCCTCGCCCGGTACATCCCATTTTAATTTTACACCATTGTGAACCTTACGCCTTTTTTACTCTCTGACCGAGGTCCTCGGCATTGAAAAATCTTTGTAAACTAAATCACACGTGTATATGTTGACATTTAAGAGATATACAGTCAAGAAAATCAAGGGCAATGGTGATATATAGGCGGATTAGACACCAAAAAAACACTCAAGAAATGGCTACAATTTAAGGAATGTTTTTAGTGACGGCATCAGATTCCTTATTGATGGAGAAAGGTCTGGTGGCAAGAAAAGCCGCTTCTAGGAGTTTGTCAAGTGTTTTCGCTCAACGATTCCATTCTTGTGTGGTTGGTTTGGCCCTTGTTCCTGTAACTCGAATCCTAGCCCGGTATATCCCATTTTAATTTTACACCATTTTGAACCTTACCTCTTTTTTACTCTCTGATCGAGCTTCTCGGCATTGAAAAATCTTCGTAAACTAAATCACACGTGTATATGTTGACATTTAAGAGATATACAGTCAAGAAAATCAAGGGAAATGGTGATATATTTGCGGATTAGACACCAAAAAAAACACTCAACAAATGGCTACAGTTTAAGGAATGTGTTTAGTGACGGCATCAGATTCCAAATTGATGGAGATAGGTCTGGTGGCAAGAAAAGCTGCTTCTAGGAGGTTGTCAAGTGTTTTCGCTCGACGATTCCATTCTTGGGTGGTTGGTTTGGCCCTTGTTCCTGTAACTCGAATCCTATCCAGGTATATCCCATTTTAATTTTACACCATTGTGAACCTTACGTCATTTTTACTCTCTGATCGAGGTTCACGGCATTGAAAAAGCTTCGTAAACTAAATCACACGTGTATATGTTGACATTTAAGAGATATACAGTCAAGAAAATCAAGGGCAATGGTGATATATATGCGAATTAGACACCAAAAAAAAACACTCAACAAATGGATACAATGTAAGGAATGTGTTTAGTGACGGCATCAGATTTCTAATTAATGGAGAAAGGTCTGGTGGCAAGAAAAGCTGCTTCTAGGAGGTTGTCAAATGTTTTCGCTCGACGATTCCATTCTTGGGTGGTTGGTTTGGCCCTTGTTCCTGTAACTCGAATCCTCGCCCGGTACATCCCATTTTAATTTTTCACCATTCTGAACCTTACGCCTTTTTTACTCTCTGACCGAGGTTCTTGGCATTGAAAAATCTTCGTAAACTAAATCACACGTGTATATGTTGACATTTAAGAGATATACAGTCAAGAAAATCAAGGGCAATGGTGATATATATGCGGATTAGACACAAAAAAAAACACTCAACAAATGGCTACAATTTAAGTAATGTGTTTAGTGACGGCATCAGATTCCTAATTGATGGAGAAAGGTCTGGTGGTAAGAAAAGCTGCTTCTAGGAGGTTGTCAAATGTTTTCGTTCGACGATTCCATTCTTGGGTGGTTGGTTTGGCCCTTGTTCCTGTAACTCCAATCCTAGCCCGGTATATCCCATTTTAATTTTACACCATTGTGAACCTTACGCCTTTTTTACTCTCTAATCATGGTTCTCGGCATTGAAAAATCTTCGTAAACTAAATCACACGTGTATATGTGGACATTTATGAGATATACAGTCAAGAAAATTAAGGGCAGTGGTGATATATAGGCGGATTAGACATAAAAAAAAACACTTAACAAATGGCTACAATTTCAGGAATGTGTTTAGTGACGGCATTAGATTCCTAATTGATGGAGAAAGATCTGGTGGCAAGAAAAGCTGCTTCTAGGAGGTTGTCAAGTGTTTTCGCTCGACGATTCCATTCTTGTGTGGTTGGTTTGGCCCTTGTTCCTGTAACTCGAATCCTAGCCCGGTATATCCCATTTTAATTTTACACCATTTTGAACCGTACGTCTTTTTTACTCTCTGAACGAGGTTCTCGGCATTGAAAATTCTTCATAAACTAAATCACACGTTTATATGTTGACATTTAAGATTTATAGAGTCAAGAAAATAAAGGGAAATTGTGATATATATGCGGATTAGACATCAAAAAAAACACTCAACAAATGGCTACAGTTTAAGGAATGTGTTTAGTGACGGCATCAGATTCCAAATTGATGGAGAAAGGTCTGGTGGCAAGAAAAGCTGCTTCTAGGAGGTTGTCAAGTGTTTTCGCTCGACGATTCCATTCTTGGGTGGTTGGTTTGGCCCTTGTTCCTGTAAGTCGAATCCTAGCCAGGTATATCCCATTTTAATTTTACACCATTGTGAACCTTACGCCATTTTTACTCTCTGATCAAGGTTCTCGGCATTGAAAAATCTTCGTAAACTAAATCACACGTGTATATGTTGACATTTAAGAGATATACAGTCAAGAAAATCAAGGGCAATGGTGATATATATATGGATTAGACACCAAAAAAAACACTCAACAAATGGCTACAATTAAAGAATGTGTTTAGTGACGACATCAAATTCCTAATTGATGGAGAAAGGTCTGGTGGCAAGAAAAGCTGCTTCTAGGAGGTTGTCAAGTGTTTTCGCTCGACGATTCCATTCTGGGGTGACTGGTTTGGCCCTTGTTCCTGTAACTCGAATCGTCGCCCGGTACATCACATTTTAATTTTAAACCATTGTGAACCTTACGCCTTTTTTACTCTCTGATCGAGGTTCTCGGCATTGAAAAATCTTCGTAAACTAAATCACCATTGTGAACCTTACGCCTTGTTCCTGTAACTCGAATCCTAGCCCGGTATATCCCATTTTAATTTTACACCATTGTGAACCTTACGCCTTTTTTACTCTCTGATCATGGTTCTCAGCATTGAAAAATCTTCGTAAACTAAATCACACGTGTATAAGTTGACATTTAAGAGATATACAGTCAAGAAAATCAAGGGAAATGGTGATATATATGCGGATTAGACACCAAAAAAACACTCAACAAAAGGCTACAATTTAAGGAATGTGTTTAGTGACGGCATCAGATTCCAAATTGATGGAGAAAGGTCTGGTGGCAAGAAAAGCTGCTTCTAGGAGGTTGTCAAGTGTTTTCGCTCGACGATTCCTTTCTTGGGTGGTTGGTTTGGCCCTTGTTCCTGTAACTCGAATCCTAGCCCCGTATATCCCATTTTAATTTTACACCATTGTGAACCTTACGCCTTTTTTACTCTCTGATCGTGGTCCTCGGCATTGAAAAATCTTCGTAAAGTAAATCACACGTGTATATGTTGACATTTAAGAGATATACAGTCAAGAAAATCAAGGGAAATGGTGATATATTTGCGGATTAGACACCAAAAAAAACACTAAACAAATGGCTACAGTTTAAGGAATGTGTTTAGTGACGGCATCAGATTCCAAATTGATGGAGATGGGTCTGGTGGCAAGAAAAGCTGCTTCTAGGAGGTTGTCAAGTGTTTTCGCTCGACGATTCCATTCTTGGGTGGTTGGTTTGGCCCTTGTTCCTGTAACTCGAATCCTATCCAGGTATATCCCATTTTAATTTTACACCATTGTGAACCATACGCCATTTTTACTCTCTGATCGAGGTTCTCGGCATTGAAAAATCTTCGTAAAGTAAATCACACGTGTATATGTTGACATTTAAGAGATATACAGTCAAGAAAATCAAGGGCAATGGTGATATATATGCGGATTAGACACCAAAAAAAACACTCAACAAATGGATACAATGTAAGGAATGTGTTTAGTGACGGCATCAGATTTCTAATTAATGGAGAAAGGTCTGGTGGCAAGAAAAGCTGCTTCTAGGAGGTTGTCAAATGTTTTCGCTCGACGATTCCATTCTTGGGTGGTTGGTTTGGCCCTTGTTCCTGTAACTCGAATCCTCGCCCGGTACATCCCATTTTAATTTTACACCATTCTGAACCTTACGCCTTTTTTACTCTCTGACCGAGGTTCTCGGCATTGAAAAATCTTCGTAAACTAAATCACACGTGTATATGTTGACATTTAAGAGATATACAGTCAAGAAAATCAAGGGCAATGGTGATATATATGCGGATTAGACACAAAAAAAAACACTCAACAAATGGCTACAATTTAAGTAATGTGTTTAGTGACGGCATCAGATTCCTAATTGATGGAGAAAGGTCTGGTGGTAAGAAAAGCTGCTTCTAGGAGGTTGTCAAATGTTTTCGTTCGACGATTCCATTCTTGGGTGGTTGGTTTGGCCCTTGTTCCTGTAACTCCAATCCTAGCCCGGTATATCCCATTTTAATTTTACACCATTGTGAACCTTACGCCTTTTTTACTCTCTAATCATGGTTCTCGGCATTGAAAAATCTTCGTAAACTAAATCACACGTGTATATGTGGACATTTATGAGATATACAGTCAAGAAAATTAAGGGCAGTGGTGATATATAGGCGGATTAGACATCAAAAAAAACACTTAACAAATGGCTACAATTTCAGGAATGTGTTTAGTGACGGCATTAGATTCCTAATTGATGGAGAAAGATCTGGTGGCAAGAAAAGCTGCTTCTAGGAGGTTGTCAAGTGTTTTCGCTCGACGATTCCATTCTTGTGTGGTTGGTTTGGCCCTTGTTCCTGTAACTCGAATCCTAGCCCGGTATATCCCATTTTAATTTTACACCATTTTGAACCGTACGTCTTTTTTACTCTCTGATCGAGGTTCTCGGCATTGAAAATTCTTCGTAAACTAAATCACACGTTTATATGTTGACATTTAAGATTTATAGAGTCAAGAAAATAAAGGGAAATGGTGATATATATGCGGATTAGACATCAAAAAAAACACTCAACAAATGGCTACAGTTTAAGGAATGTGTTTAGTGACGGCATCAGATTCCAAATTGATGGAGAAAGGTCTGGTGGCAAGAAAAGCTGCTTCTAGGAGGTTGTCAAGTGTTTTCGCTCGACGATTCCATTCTTGGGTGGTTGGTTTGGCCCTTGTTCCTGTAAGTCGAATCCTAGCCAGGTATATCCCATTTTAATTTTACACCATTGTGAACCTTACGCCATTTTTACTCTCTGATCAAGGTTCTCGGCATTGAAAAATCTTCGTAAACTAAATCACACGTGTATATGTTGACATTTAAGAGATATACAGTCAAGAAAATCAAGGGCAATGGTGATATATATATGGATTAGACACCAAAAAAAACACTCAACAAATGGCTACAATTAAAGAATGTGTTTAGTGACGACATCAAATTCCTAATTGATGGAGAAAGGTCTGGTGGCAAGAAAAGCTGCTTCTAGGAGGTTGTCAAGTGTTTTCGCTCGACGATTCCATTCTGGGGTGACTGGTTTGGCCCTTGTTCCTGTAACTCGAATCCTCGCCCGGTACATCACATTTTAATTTTAAACCATTGTGAACCTTACGCCTTTTTTACTCTCTGATCGAGGTTCTCGGCATTGAAAAATCTTCGTAAACTAAATCACCATTGTGAACCTTACGCCTTGTTCCTGTAACTCGAATCCTAGCCCGGTATATCCCATTTTAATTTTACACCATTGTGAACCTTACGCCTTTTTTACTCTCTGATCATGGTTCTCAGCATTGAAAAATCTTCGTAAACTAAATCACACGTGTATAAGTTGACATTTAAGAGATATACAGTCAAGAAAATCAAGGGAAATGGTGATATATATGCGGATTAGACACCAAAAAAACACTCAACAAAAGGCTACAATTTAAGGAATGTGTTTAGTGACGGCATCAGATTCCAAATTGATGGAGAAAGGTCTGGTGGCAAGAAAAGCTGCTTCTAGGAGGTTGTCAAGTGTTTTCGCTCGACGATTCCCTTCTTGGGTGGTTGGTTTGGCCCTTGTTCCTGTAACTCGAATCCTAGCCCCGTATATCCCATTTTAATTTTACACCATTGTGAACCTTACGCCTTTTTTACTCTCTGATCGTGGTCCTCGGCATTGAAAAATCTTCGTAAAGTAAATCACACGTGTATATGTTGACATTTAAGAGATATACAGTCAAGAAAATCAAGGGAAATGGTGATATATTTGCGGATTAGACACCAAAAAAAACACTCAACAAATGGCTACAGTTTAAGGAATGTGTTTAGTGACGGCATCAGATTCCAAATTGATGGAGATAGGTCTGGTGGCAAGAAAAGCTGCTTCTAGGAGGTTGTCAAGTGTTTTCGCTCGACGATTCCATTCTTGGGTGGTTGGTTTGGCCCTTGTTCCTGTAACTCGAATCCTATCCAGGTATATCCCATTTTAATTTTACACCATTGTGAACCTTACGTCATTTTTACTCTCTGATCGAGGTTCACGGCATTGAAAAAGCTTCGTAAACTAAATCACACGTGTATATGTTGACATTTAAGAGATATACAGTCAAGAAAATCAAGGGCAATGGTGATATATATGCGGATTAGACACCAAAAAAAACACTCAACAAATGGATACAATGTAAGGAATGTGTTTAGTGACGGCATCAGATTTCTAATTAATGGAGAAAGGTCTGGTGGCAAGAAAAGCTGCTTCTAGGAGGTTGTCAAATGTTTTCGCTCGACGATTCCATTCTTGGGTGGTTGGTTTGGCCCTTGTTCCTATAACTCGAATCCTCGCCCGGTACATCCCATTTTAATTTTACACCATTCTGAACCTTACGCCTTTTTTACTCTCTGACCGAGGTTCTCGGCATTGAAAAATCTTCGTAAACTAAATCACACGTGTATATGTTGACATTTAAGAGATATACAGTCAAGAAAATCAAGGGCAATGGTGATATATATGCGGATTAGACAAAAAAAAACACTCAACAAATGGCTACAATTTAAGGAATGTGTTTAGTGACGGCATCAGATTCCTAATTGATGGAGAAAGGTCTGGTGGTAAGAAAAGCTGCTTCTAGGAGGTTGTCAAATGTTTTCGTTCGACGATTCCATTCTTGGGTGGTTGGTTTGGCCCTTGTTCCTGTAACTCCAATCCTAGCCCGGTATATCCCATTTTAATTTTACACCATTATGAACCTTATGCCTTTTTTACTCTCTAATCATGGTTCTCGGCATTGAAAAATCTTCGTAAACTAAATCACACGTGTATATGTGGACATTTATGAGATATACAGTCAAGAAAATTAAGGGCAGTGGTGATATATAGGCGGATTAGACACCAAAAAAAACACTTAACAAATGGCTACAATTTCAGGAATGTGTTTAGTGACGGCATTAGATTCCTTATTGATGGAGAAAGGTCTGGTGGCAAGAAAAGCTGCTTCTAGGAGGTTGTCAAGTGTTTTCGCTCGACGATTCCATTCTTGTGTGGTTGGTTTGGCCCTTGTTCCTGTAACTCGAATCCTAGCACGGTATATCCCATTTTAATTTTACACCATTTTGAACCTTACGTCTTTTTTACTCTCTGATCGAGGTTCTTGGCATTGAAAATTCTTCGTAAACTAAATCACACGTTTATATGTTGACATTTAAGATTTATAGAGTCAAGAAAATAAAGGGAAATGGTGATATATATGCGGATTAGACATCAAAAAAAACACTCAACAAATGGCTACAGTTTAAGGAATGTGTTTAGTGAGGGCATCAGATTCCAAATTGATGGAGAAAGGTCTGGTGGCAAGAAAAGCTGCTTCTAGGAAGTTGTCAAGTGTTTTCGCTCGACGATTCCATTCTTGGGTGGTTGGTTTGGCCCTTGTTCCTGTAAGTCGAATCCTAGCCAGGTATATCCCATTTTAATTTTACACCATTGTGAACCTTACGCCATTTTTACTCTCTGATCAAGGTTCTCGGCATTGAAAAATCTTCGTAAACTAAATCACACGTGTATATGTTGACATTTAAGAGATATACAGTCAAGAAAATCAAGGGCAATGGTGATATATATATGGATTAGACACCAAAAAAAACACTCAACAAATGGCTACAATTAAAGGAATGTGTTTAGTGACGACATCAAATTCCTAATTGATGGAGAAAGGTCTGGTGGCAAGAAAAGCTGCTTCTAGGAGGTTGTCAAGTGTTTTCGCTCGACGATTCCATTCTGGGGTGACTGGTTTGGCCCTTGTTCCTGTAACTCGAATCCTCGCCCGGTACATCATATTTTAATTTTAAACCATTGTGAACCTTACGCCTTTTTTACTCTCTGATCGAGGTTCTCGACATTGAAAAATCTTCGTAAACTAAATCACCATTGTGAACCTTACGCCCTGTTCCTGTAACTCGAATCCTAGCCCGGTATATCCCATTTTAATTTTACACCATTGTGAACCTTACGCCTTTTTTACTCTCTGATCATGGTTCTCGGCATTGAAAAATCTTCGTAAACTAAATCACACGTGTATATGTTGACATTTAAGAGATATATACAGTCAAGAAAATCAAGGGCAATGGTGATATATATGCGGATTAGACACCAAAAAAACACTCAACAAAAGGCTACAATTTAAGGAATGTGTTTAGTGACGGCATCAGATTCCAAATTGATGGAGAAAGGTCTGGTGGCAAGAAAAGCTGCTTCTAGGAGGTTGTCAAGTGTTTTCGCTCGACGATTCCCTTCTTGGGTGGTTGGTTTGGCCCTTGTTCCTGTAACTCGAATCCTAGCCCAGTATATCCCATTTTAATTTTACACCATTGTGAACCTTACGCCTTTTTTACTCTCTGATCGTGGTCCTCGGCATTGAAAAATCTTCGTAAAGTAAATCACACGTGTATATGTTGACATTTAAGAGATATACAGTCAAGAAAATCAAGGGCAATGGTGATATATATGCGGATTAGACACCAAAAAAAAACTCTCAACAAATGGATACAATTTAAGGAATGTGTTTAGTGACGGGATCAGATTTCTAATTAATGGAGAAAGGTCGGGTGGCAAGAAAAGCTGCTTCTAGGAGGTTGTCAAGTGTTTTCGCTCGACAATTCCATTCTTGGGTGGTTGGTTTGGCCCTTGTTCCTGTAACTCGAATCCTATCCAGGTATATCCCATTTTAATTTTACACCATTGTGAACCTTACGCCATTTTTACTCT
>JARYGA010057297.1:0-21313 GCA_030545235.1 Helianthus tuberosus
AGCCCTCTAAACGTCAATTGTTGCCCTCAAATCCTTCCAAGAGGCCCCTAAACAACCCTTAGAACACTAGGGACACTTGTAAACAACTTGTGGTCAGTAGTAGACTTGGTTGTCAAAGATTTGTGGTGTCTTGAACACTATATAAAGGCATGAAGTTGCAAACAATTCTTCACACCTTCATCTGCAATTGAGGAGCCTTTCTGGAGCTTCAAAACAGACCCAAGTCTTTCCTAATCAAGCTTAGGACTTAAGTAAGTTTGCTAAACCTTTCTTGATTAAGTTTTAGCTTAGTTTTAGCTTAAAAGTCAAACCGTCATAATTAACGGTTGACTTTAAGATTAATCACTAATGGTCCAGTGATTAGTCAAAGTGAAAGTAGTTATAAGTTGGTAATTATGTGGGTAATAAAACCTCAAAAGATGTTCTTCAAACTATGATAGACGCAGCTGTTGGAAAAGCTGTGAAGAAGGCTGTGAAAAGGTTCAAGGAGCCCCATGCTGCTCGGTCCAAATTTTATCTAGGACCACACTTCCTTACTCTTAAGGAGGATCCCGTTCATGCCTCTGATGCAGAGGATGAACTAAAAAGGAAAAGGGAGGTAGATAACTCCCAGAGTTCTAAGAAAAAGAATAAACAAAAGTCCAATCAGAAACCTGTATGCAAAATTTGCAAGAAGCGCCACTACGGGAAATGCAGGTTTGAGCCTCGACCTCTACATTGTGGTATCTGCAAGTCTAAGGGACATAAAACGTTGGACTGCAAAGACATGAAGAATGCAGTCTGTTTCGGCTGTAATGAGAAAGGCCACATCAAGACTACGTGCCCTAAATCTGTCAAAGGAAATGCGGCGGAGGAAGTAAAGCCAAAAATTGAAAGCGCCTAAAATGCCTGAGCTAGTCCATAAATAATGGCATCAGGTACATTCCTTGGCATTTTATCAATAATTTAAAAGCTAAGAGTTTTTTTTATTTTTGGTTCGGATACCCGTAAATCCTTCATAAGCTATAAGTATAACAAGTTTTTTTTTTAAAAAAAAAAAAAAAAAAAACTTTTCATAAGGACCCTATATATATATTAAGTGTAAGGTAAAACTTACAAGTAGAAAATTTACCAGAACTAGTTTTCTGTTCCCTTAAGAAATCGGTAAGTCGCAAAAATGGTGGAAACGGCCGTCCCCGGAGTCGAACCTGGGTCTAGGCCACACCCTTTCGCGCGCCTAGCCAACCGAGCTAGGTGCCTAGTTTGTGAAATTTCCATTCTGATTAAATATAAGCACATATAGTTGATATCTCTTTAATCTCTATCGATTTTGAATACCAAATGGTATGACAACAACATCATGTGAGGATTGGTGTATCTTAATAAATTCCATAGATTGCTTCCATGCCTGATCAGTATGGAGGTTTAATGCATGGAACCACAAAGATATCCCAATGATCATATGGTATTAAAGTCAACTAATGGTGTTCAAAGAAGATATCCAAAATGAAACTGTCCAAGTAAATATTCCCGATTAAGGAATTCGTGGACTAGTAACATAAATGTGTCACTTATTCGACACAAGCAACGATGAGTGAACTGGAGCCTGAGATATGAAAAATCTCTGCAACCTCCTTGTACTTTGATTATCTTCTTCTAAGTTTACCCTGTTTATCTCCCTAGAGGCAGGTAGAATTAAGATTAACATCCCGCTTTGGGTTAGAGTGTTGTAAGAACTCCATGTTGATTATGGAATAACCGAAAACCTGATTAAGTAAATTTTAAGATAGGAGATTCATATAGCCTAACTCGATATTTTCAGAGTATGATATTTGTTAAATAAGAAAGACGGTTCATTTTGCTTATGCACTCATTACCGCAACCCTATTTAGACCACGATTAAAAATCGCCATCAACTACCCAGGATCGTCGAATTGTTCGACTAGCTGTAAGGATTAGCTACTCCTTAAGATTAGTTAAACAATGGTTGGAATAACCATCTCAAGAGAAGCTTTGCTATAATAGTTGATATAGAAGTATCAAGGTTGCTCCATTAGAGACCTTGTATAAATGAAAGGTTAAACATCTGTTGTTAGGACAATAGATTGGTAAGTCCAATATTCAGGATCTGAAAGTTGCATTGGAAACAACAAATAAGATCATACAAATTCCTAATCATCTGTAAGTTGCCATTATTAGGCAGAGAATACTTCCTTTAATTCGGTAAATCTCGGGCCGAGATTTCTTTTAAGGGGGTGAGGATGTAACACCTCGAAAATTCACGTCCTATAAGGTATTGACACGTGTCATAAGCTTGAACGTGAGAAAGTATACTTTAGAGGGACTAAAGTTGACAAACATAGAAAGTATGTGAAAATAAGGGTTCAAAATGTCAACAATGGATAAATATACTTTACAATAACCCTACATGATGTTTATACCCTTAGACGGATAAATCATGGATCATACGAAGCTAAAAGTGAGAGATTTCAAACCACAAGGGTTAAATGTGTCAACATGTTAAAGTTATACCTCTGAGTGACCTTTTGACAAACCCGAAGCTTTGTAAATGTTAATTATGCTCACTAGAATGCACGATATAAATTTCATAAAGTTTCGTTATCGTATGAGAAAGTTATGGTCAAATTCGTGTGCGAGGGGTTAAAGTGTTAACATTGAAAGTTAAGACTTTTCGGGTTAACCGGAAGTGTACAGGGACATGGCAAAGTGG
Organism: Helianthus tuberosus; assembly: GCA_030545235.1. Classification (NCBI taxonomy): domain Eukaryota; kingdom Viridiplantae; phylum Streptophyta; class Magnoliopsida; order Asterales; family Asteraceae; genus Helianthus; species Helianthus tuberosus. Next base: position 2,711 of record JARYGA010057297.1, read on the forward strand.
GTATAAGTCCTAAAACCCTCGTGGGTAATTATAAGGGGGTCAAAATGCAAGAAATAAACCCGGTTGCCCCTTCGTGAAGCCAAAGGTCAAGTTGTAAAACAAATAAAATGAAAAATCTGATTTATAAGGGCCAGGCGGCCCGCTTCAGCATTAGTTAAATCTAATGCGGGCCGCATCAGGCGCCCAGATGCAGAAAAATGTTCATGTTGCCTGTTCAGCCCTCTAAACGTCAATTGTTGCCCTCAAATCCTTCCAAGAGGCCCCTAAACAACCCTTAGAACACTAGGGACACTTGTAAACAACTTGTGGTCAGTAGTAGACTTGGTTGTCAAAGATTTGTGGTGTCTTGAACACTATATAAAGGCATGAAGTTGCAAACAATTCTTCACACCTTCATCTGCAATTGAGGAGCCTTTCTGGAGCTTCAAAACAGACCCAAGTCTTTCCTAATCAAGCTTAGGACTTAAGTAAGTTTGCTAAACCTTTCTTGATTAAGTTTTAGCTTAGTTTTAGCTTAAAAGTCAAACCGTCATAATTAACGGTTGACTTTAAGATTAATCACTAATGGTCCAGTGATTAGTCAAAGTGAAAGTAGTTATAAGTTGGTAATTATGTGGGTAATAAAACCTCAAAAGGATTCCCCCTGATTACCACTCTAACCAGGTCAAACGTCGGGTCAAACATATAATTAAAAAGTCAACAGGAAGTTTAAAATGTCATTTTTGCATAATTAGCTATCTAGAACATATATAACCTGTTTGATCATTGTTATAACTTAGTAATAAGTGTAAGAACATGTCCAAACATGTTCAACCCGACTAGTTCCTGTTTAGACCCGGTTCGGAACCGAAAGTCGCATAGTTTGACTTTCGCTTTGACTTTCAGTTCTGACCCGTTATGGTATGTTTTAGAAATGCCTTAGAGCTTCCTTAGGACCAGGCTACATGTTAGCATAACCCTCTGTGGTCGGTTCATTGATTGACCCATTCGTTTACGCGTTTCCGTTAATAGCTCATATGTTGACCATTATGCCCTTATTACCTTAAAACGTGATTTATGAAAATGTAAAAGTGTAGAAACCTTAGTTACTGATATATAAACTTGTATGCAAAGTTTGACATCAGTTGGACTTATAGATTAAGAGTTATGCTCAATATCGCAAAATTAAAGCTTTATGTTAATAAAACGGCGTAATTAGCGTATAGCCTAGTTAAGCCTACTTTTTGGTATCAAACTTAATACCCACTAATATAATATATTATTTTGGGATTTTTAAAGATTTTTAATTAATTTTAGGCTGAGCATAACTAGTAGTCGTAGGCTTAATCCGGTAATTGTCGGTTTTGCCCTTACGGGCCATAAAATGAGTTTTACATATCTAAACGACTCCAAACCTTTTTCTACTGATTAGATATGTTAAATAAATTATTTTAAGCCTTCTGGAAGTATAAAAATATCAGCTTTATGTATCGAACCCGTAAACGACTCTTAATCGCCTTATTTAGCGTTTTAACGCATAGTATGTATAAAAATTATATTGAACATACCCGGGTTGATACCTACTGATATTTTAGGCAACTTAGAATGTTTTAACAGTAAACAAAGGTTGATTTACTCAGACTTCGGTTTTGAGCTTTTCGGCTTATGTGAAATTACCAAAATGCCCCTTCGGTGCATAGTTTGGTTATAATGGGTAAATTCACATATATACTTTACCCTACTGTTACAACTTATTAAATTGAGTATTTTTACTGATTACATCAGACCTGTAACTCAGATAAATACTTAAACTCTTTTATAACCTTTTAAATGACCAAACTACCCCTACGAGGTCTAGTTTGTGTTTAAAAACGTTCCGGGCATAATGAAAGACATCTTACTGATGTCACAACATATTTGAGGCATAATTAACTTAGGAAACCTGTTTAGGACCCATATGGTTACCCGTTACGCCTCTGGCGCGTTCGGTTCGGTTCGGTTTATGTAACTAGTTTGCATAAATTAGCCGAAACGGGTCAAACCTTATCCTTTTTATCTCAAAATCCAGAACGTGTTTAGTTTACCCATATTATACAAGTCTTCCAACTTGTCGGGTCTAAATCACATTCTATTCCGGTCTTCGCTTAATCATGCGTTTGAACCGTAAAACTTCCTTAAAACTAACCAGTCTAAGTTACGACTTAATTAAGACCCGTTAGGAATCTAATAGGTTAATAAAACCTTCGTTCCAGATTAAGAGCCCCAGTAGAAGTACTTGTGCTTGCTGATTAAGATATACGGCTGAGTATAAATTGCATTGCTAGCTCAGGTAAATACTTTTAACTTATTTTCCCTTATACGGGCTTGGGATACGGTATTATAAAAATACCGCTTGGTCGGGTGTAGAAACCTTTTAATCGGAGATGATTAAATTGCATAATCCCGTTTTAATCTGTATTGATTGATAACAAATAACATTGGGGGTTAATGACCGTGTCCTGGATATCCTTGGCTCATTTTAAAAAGTGAATGGCCACGACGTAAGCACAAGGTGTAGACATAACACCTCCTGTTGCATATGTATAACGTATACTCACTCGTAAGGGTGTCTTCTTGTGAGATCATATTTGTGGTGTGTCGATTAATCTTGTCCGGCTTGTATTGTATAATCACCGGCCCTAAATGTTGGACAACCATGTAAATCGGATACAAGATTTTTATTAATAAAATTGTCCCAAGTATAAAAGATTAATTTTGCCTCTGTGCATTTTAATCAATGTGTCAAGATATTTTGTGCCGTTTGCACTCGAATCACTTTTCAAACTCTTTTTCCAAAATGAGTCAGTTAATTGTATTTACCAGTGTAAACTGACGTATTTTCCAAAAGGTTAAGTGGCAGGTACTATGCGTAATTGGCTGGGAGCTCAGGGCGTCACTAGGGAATCTTGCAAGTTCTAGATGCCTAAAGTCTGTTGAACAGTTGTCTTTTATTGATCCGCCTGTGGATCCTTTACCTTCCGTTGTAATACTTTGACATTACTTATACTCGGAATGTAATAATAATTATCTTATGCTTCCGCTGTGCATTTATATAATTGTGTTGTTTGACTATTATGTTGCCAACCACGTCACGATACTCCCCCACCGGGCCCACCGGTGACACGTGGAAATCGGGGTGTGACAGGTTGGTATCAGAGCCAACATTGAGTGAATTAAACACTAGCCTTTTTTGTTTAATCTCAATGACACATTAGCACATTCCTTGACCTTCTGAGTCTAGACTTAACATAGGAATACTTTCAATCCTAATCTGGAAATTTTTACTTCCAAATTTTTATATATATGGGATACGTCGCCAAGCGAAGAAGCCGTAATAGGAGTTCTCCACACCCGGAGCCTTGAAATGCTGGGCTTCGTACCGCGGCCAGGATGAAACGTGCAACCAAGGAGAAAGCATTCAGACATAAAAATGAAGAGGAAACTCCTTTTGCTGAAGATCGTTTCCTTAATAGTCCTTATAAGGACATATTTATCTTTCAGTCCCTTCGAGGACACATCATCCCTTCAAAGACCCGCTTAGGGCAACTCTGTACTTTTATTTTCATATAATGGATTGATTAAACTAAGTTTTCATTCTAAACGTGAAATATGAAATAAATGGAAAATAACATCCCTTAGAAGGGAGTTGCCTACAGGCTTTAATTAACGTCCTCTGAGACTAAAGACGGTGGTAGCCTACAACTCTCTGTCAAGGAAAAGTAATGAACTTTGATTCACACCTAAATGCCTCGATCCCAAACGATCATGGCTTATAAATTAAACTTGTCCACGTGACTAAGCCTTTTGTGCTATTACTAAATGCCTCGATCCCAAACGATCATGGCTTATAAATTAAACTTGTCCACGTGACTAAGCCTTTTGTGCTATTACTAAATGCCTCGATCCCAAACGATCATGGCTTATAAATTAAACTTGTCCACGTGACTAAGCCTTTTGTGCTATTACTAAATGCCTCGATCCCAAACGATCATGGCTTATAAATTAAACTTGTCTACGCGACTAGGCCATTTGTGCTATTATTAACTTATAAATTAGGATTTATGATAAAAATCCTGAATAAAATAAATATCCTTCCTTCCCTGCCAGTAGGCATTTTAAAAAGAATCTTAAAGGCGAAATCTAGCCTACACGGCCAAGATGGTGAAACCTACCCAAGGGATTCAGATCCTTGTTAACACCTAAGAACGTGTTAGCACTCCTGACAAATGTGATTCGATAAAATCACAACAGTCATCCTTATATTGGATTCTTCTAATTTTCTCATCTAGCCTAGTGATTTAGAAATCATGGCTTGTGTCATCCTATAAGATGATCACATTATAAACATCCGATAGTGATGAAGTGCCTACGGGCTAAACTTGTTGTCCGATAAGACAACGACAGTGGTGGTCTTTGACCTTCTGTCTAAAAATGTTGGACCAGGTCCAAGCTTAATAGTCGGCAGGATCCTTACGATCTCGACTAATAGCATCTGAGAAGATGATCATTTTATAACCATCCCTCAGAAGGGAAATGCCCACGGGCTATATCTATTGTCCTAAAAGACAAAAGACAGTTGAAGTTTTTAGCTCTCTGTCAAGAAAATGTAATGAAATATGTTCAAACCTTAATGCCTCGGTTCTCTGAAATCATGGCTTATAAATTTAAAATTTGTCCTTGTGACTAGGCCTTTTTGCGCCACTTTAATATCCTTAATGTTTTATAACTAGGATAAATTATAATGAAAATACAAATTTAATATAACTAACAAATTAACCAATATGGTTTATATTACCATGGTTGATGAATCGTCAAGGATGATGATTCCATAATAACCTTTGAATAAATCATTGTCAATGTTTATGTAGACATCAAGCTGCATGGCTGGATTAGATGAAGTTAACAGCCACATGAAAGAGGACAATGATACTACCAGAATTAATGTAACTGGAGAAGAACTACAGGCAATAATAGATTATGCTGTTACTCGAGCACTTGATCGGCAGTATGATGAGTCAAATGATACCCACTCTAAGACTCTATCTGCGGCTCGTTGTAAGCCCCCTCTTAAAACACATGAGTCAAGGGAGGACGATGTTCATGACTTGTCAAATCAAAGGAGTATTCCGTCTAGACAAGTTGCGTTTCATCAAGAGGCACCAGTTAAGACCTGTTCATATAAATATTTTGTCTCCTGCAAGCCCAGAGACTTTACAGGAGAAGAAGGGGCCATCGATTGCATGACATGGCTCGATGAGATGGACGCTGTTGTTGACATCAGCGGTTGTGCGGAGCAAGATGTTGTGAAATTTGTTTCACAATCATTTAAAGGAGAAGCGTTGGCATGGTGGAGATCATTGCTCCAAGCCACGGGGAAAGTTCTACTCTACAACTTATCTTGGGGCCAATTTGTTGCATTAGTCAAGGAAAACTATTGCCCTCAGCATGAAGTAGAAAAGATAGAATCGGACTTCTTGACTTTGGTCATGGAAAATTTGAATTGTCAGGCATATGTGACAAGTTTCAACACTATGTCCCGCCTAGTTCCTTATCTAGTCACCCCTGAACCTAAACGCATAGCGCGTTTCATTGGAGGCCTAGCACCAGAGATAAAAGGGAATGTTAAAGCATCTAGGCCAACCACATATAGGTCCGCGGTGGACTTATCCTTATCTCTCACCTTAGACGCAATCAGAATTAAGTCTGTTAAGGCTTCTGGCGAGGGAAGAAGAGAAAGAGAGGAGGAAAACTCTCATCATTATAACAAGAAGAAGAAGGGAAGCTCGGAGAGCGGGAAGGATTCCGAGTTTAGGAAGAACTCGAGTCAGTCTGATAACAGACCCAAATGCAATAACTGCAAAAAGCAGCATTTTGGAAAATGTACAATAGACCCACGCGCTAAACTGTGTGGAATTTGCAAGACCAAGGGTCACAAAACCTTAGATTGCAAGGGGTTAAAGAACGCCACATGCTACAATTGTAACGAGGAAGGGCACATCAAAACCAACTGCCCAAAGCTTATAAAGAAGCCTGGAGAGGCCAGGAAAACAAACGCATGAGTCTTCCGGATGAACGCCAGGAGATGGTGCAGAAGGATAACTATGTAGCAGGTACTTTTCCTTATCAAGCAGTTTATGCAGAAATTTATCTGATGCTGACACATGTGATTCAATAATGAACGATCACTGTTGAGAACTGTTGTCTCCGTCTTAGTAAGACTTCGGTCATTTTATACGAAGTAGAAATTGGCCGATGATACTTTAGAAAATGCTCCAACAAACCTTAGATGGATATTTGATATCTAATAGGAATCACTCCTTTCTGATATTCCTACGGCAAGCTTTCAAGCTACCTAAATTCTTAAATATAATAAAGACAGATGTGACGTTTTGATCCTCTGTCAGAAAAGTGATGGACTAGGTCCAAATCTTTAATGCCATTGATGGTCTTTTGCGACCTAGGCTAAGTAATATTAAAATATTTTAAATAATGTTCATTAAGAATGTTAGTGCTTTAATAGCCTGTATAGGTTATTGACACCATGGCTAGTATATATTAAGGCCATTAGAATGAAAAAAAAAATAGCAGTTGTTGGATTTCAACTAAGAAATTGTTTTATTGGTGTTAGGAACCAATAGAAAGTAATGGCAAACTCGGATAAGACAACAGTCGATCGCGCCATTGATGGCACGACGCATGCTAATGATGCTGAAATTGTGAACCTTAGAATTTCCAAAGATGTTCTTCAAACTATGATAGACGCAGCTGTTGGAAAAGCTGTGAAGAAGGCTGTGAAAAGGTTCAAGGAGCCCCATGCTGCTCGGTCCAAATTTTATCTAGGACCACACTTCCTTACTCTTAAGGAGGATCCCGTTCATGCCTCTGATGCAGAGGATGAACTAAAAAGGAAAAGGGAGGTAGATAACTCCCAGAGTTCTAAGAAAAAGAATAAACAAAAGTCCAATCAGAAACCTGTATGCAAAATTTGCAAGAAGCGCCACTACGGGAAATGCAGGTTTGAGCCTCGACCTCTACATTGTGGTATCTGCAAGTCTAAGGGACATAAAACGTTGGACTGCAAAGACATGAAGAATGCAGTCTGTTTCGGCTGTAATGAGAAAGGCCACATCAAGACTACGTGCCCTAAATCTGTCAAAGGAAATGCGGCGGAGGAAGTAAAGCCAAAAATTGAAAGCGCCTAAAATGCCTGAGCTAGTCCATAAATAATGGCATCAGGTACATTCCTTGGCATTTTATCAATAATTTAAAAGCTAAGAGTTTTTTTTATTTTTGGTTCGGATACCCGTAAATCCTTCATAAGCTATAAGTATAACAAGTTTTTTTTTTAAAAAAAAAAAAAAAAAAAACTTTTCATAAGGACCCTATATATATATTAAGTGTAAGGTAAAACTTACAAGTAGAAAATTTACCAGAACTAGTTTTCTGTTCCCTTAAGAAATCGGTAAGTCGCAAAAATGGTGGAAACGGCCGTCCCCGGAGTCGAACCTGGGTCTAGGCCACACCCTTTCGCGCGCCTAGCCAACCGAGCTAGGTGCCTAGTTTGTGAAATTTCCATTCTGATTAAATATAAGCACATATAGTTGATATCTCTTTAATCTCTATCGATTTTGAATACCAAATGGTATGACAACAACATCATGTGAGGATTGGTGTATCTTAATAAATTCCATAGATTGCTTCCATGCCTGATCAGTATGGAGGTTTAATGCATGGAACCACAAAGATATCCCAATGATCATATGGTATTAAAGTCAACTAATGGTGTTCAAAGAAGATATCCAAAATGAAACTGTCCAAGTAAATATTCCCGATTAAGGAATTCGTGGACTAGTAACATAAATGTGTCACTTATTCGACACAAGCAACGATGAGTGAACTGGAGCCTGAGATATGAAAAATCTCTGCAACCTCCTTGTACTTTGATTATCTTCTTCTAAGTTTACCCTGTTTATCTCCCTAGAGGCAGGTAGAATTAAGATTAACATCCCGCTTTGGGTTAGAGTGTTGTAAGAACTCCATGTTGATTATGGAATAACCGAAAACCTGATTAAGTAAATTTTAAGATAGGAGATTCATATAGCCTAACTCGATATTTTCAGAGTATGATATTTGTTAAATAAGAAAGACGGTTCATTTTGCTTATGCACTCATTACCGCAACCCTATTTAGACCACGATTAAAAATCGCCATCAACTACCCAGGATCGTCGAATTGTTCGACTAGCTGTAAGGATTAGCTACTCCTTAAGATTAGTTAAACAATGGTTGGAATAACCATCTCAAGAGAAGCTTTGCTATAATAGTTGATATAGAAGTATCAAGGTTGCTCCATTAGAGACCTTGTATAAATGAAAGGTTAAACATCTGTTGTTAGGACAATAGATTGGTAAGTCCAATATTCAGGATCTGAAAGTTGCATTGGAAACAACAAATAAGATCATACAAATTCCTAATCATCTGTAAGTTGCCATTATTAGGCAGAGAATACTTCCTTTAATTCGGTAAATCTCGGGCCGAGATTTCTTTTAAGGGGGTGAGGATGTAACACCTCGAAAATTCACGTCCTATAAGGTATTGACACGTGTCATAAGCTTGAACGTGAGAAAGTATACTTTAGAGGGACTAAAGTTGACAAACATAGAAAGTATGTGAAAATAAGGGTTCAAAATGTCAACAATGGATAAATATACTTTACAATAACCCTACATGATGTTTATACCCTTAGACGGATAAATCATGGATCATACGAAGCTAAAAGTGAGAGATTTCAAACCACAAGGGTTAAATGTGTCAACATGTTAAAGTTATACCTCTGAGTGACCTTTTGACAAACCCGAAGCTTTGTAAATGTTAATTATGCTCACTAGAATGCACGATATAAATTTCATAAAGTTTCGTTATCGTATGAGAAAGTTATGGTCAAATTCGTGTGCGAGGGGTTAAAGTGTTAACATTGAAAGTTAAGACTTTTCGGGTTAACCGGAAGTGTACAGGGACATGGCAAAGTGGGTATAAGTCCTAAAACCCTCGTGGGTAATTATAAGGGGGTCAAAATGCAAGAAATAAACCCGGTTGCCCCTTCGTGAAGCCAAAGGTCAAGTTGTAAAACAAATAAAATGAAAAATCTGATTTATAAGGGCCAGGCGGCCCGCTTCAGCATTAGTTAAATCTAATGCGGGCCGCATCAGGCGCCCAGATGCAGAAAAATGTTCATGTTGCCTGTTCAGCCCTCTAAACGTCAATTGTTGCCCTCAAATCCTTCCAAGAGGCCCCTAAACAACCCTTAGAACACTAGGGACACTTGTAAACAACTTGTGGTCAGTAGTAGACTTGGTTGTCAAAGATTTGTGGTGTCTTGAACACTATATAAAGGCATGAAGTTGCAAACAATTCTTCACACCTTCATCTGCAATTGAGGAGCCTTTCTGGAGCTTCAAAACAGACCCAAGTCTTTCCTAATCAAGCTTAGGACTTAAGTAAGTTTGCTAAACCTTTCTTGATTAAGTTTTAGCTTAGTTTTAGCTTAAAAGTCAAACCGTCATAATTAACGGTTGACTTTAAGATTAATCACTAATGGTCCAGTGATTAGTCAAAGTGAAAGTAGTTATAAGTTGGTAATTATGTGGGTAATAAAACCTCAAAAGGATTCCCCCTGATTACCACTCTAACCAGGTCAAACGTCGGGTCAAACATATAATTAAAAAGTCAACAGGAAGTTTAAAATGTCATTTTTGCATAATTAGCTATCTAGAACATATATAACCTGTTTGATCATTGTTATAACTTAGTAATAAGTGTAAGAACGTGTCCAAACATGTTCAACCCGACTAGTTCCTGTTTAGACCCGGTTCGGAACCGAAAGTCGCATAGTTTGACTTTCGCTTTGACTTTCAGTTCTGACCCGTTATGGTATGTTTTAGAAATGCCTTAGAGCTTCCTTAGGACCAGGCTACATGTTAGCATAACCCTCTGTGGTCGGTTCATTGATTGACCCATTCGTTTACGCGTTTCCGTTAATAGCTCATATGTTGACCATTATGCCCTTATTACCTTAAAACGTGATTTATGAAAATGTAAAAGTGTAGAAACCTTAGTTACTGATATATAAACTTGTATGCAAAGTTTGACATCAGTTGGACTTATAGATTAAGAGTTATGCTCAATATCGCAAAATTAAAGCTTTATGTTAATAAAACGGCGTAATTAGCGTATAGCCTAGTTAAGCCTACTTTTTGGTATCAAACTTAATACCCACTAATATAATATATTATTTTGGGATTTTTAAAGATTTTTAATTAATTTTAGGCTGAGCATAACTAGTAGTCGTAGGCTTAATCCGGTAATTGTCGGTTTTGCCCTTACGGGCCATAAAATGAGTTTTACATATCTAAACGACTCCAACCCTTTTTCTACTGATTAGATATGTTAAATAAATTATTTTAAGCCTTCTGGAAGTATAAAAATATCAGCTTTATGTATCGAACCCGTAAACGACTCTTAATCGCCTTATTTAGCGTTTTAACGCATAGTATGTATAAAAATTATATTGAACATACCCGGGTTGATACCTACTGATATTTTAGGCAACTTAGAATGTTTTAACAGTATACAAAGGTTGATTTACTCAGACTTCGGTTTTGAGCTTTTCGGCTTATGTGAAATTACCAAAATGCCCCTTCGGTGCATAGTTTGGTTATAATGGGTAAATTCACATATATACTTTACCCTACTGTTACAACTTATTAAATTGAGTATTTTTACTGATTACATCAGACCTGTAACTCAGATAAATACTTAAACTCTTTTATAACCTTTTAAATGACCAAACTACCCCTACGAGGTCTAGTTTGTGTTTAAAAACGTTCCGGGCATAATGAAAGACATCTTACTGATGTCACAACATATTTGAGGCATAATTAACTTAGGAAACCTGTTTAGGACCCATATGGTTACCCGTTACGCCTCTGGCGCGTTCGGTTCGGTTTATGTAACTAGTTTGCATAAATTAGCCGAAACGGGTCAAACCTTATCCTTTTTATCTCAAAATCCAGAACGTGTTTAGTTTACCCATATTATACAAGTCTTCCAACTTGTCGGGTCTAAATCACATTCTATTCCGGTCATCGCTTAATCATGCGTTTGAACCGTAAAACTTCCTTAAAACTAACCAGTCTAAGTTACGACTTAATTAAGACCCGTTAGGAATCTAATAGGTTAATAAAACCTTCGTTCCAGATTAAGAGCCCCAGTAGAAGTACTTGTGCTTGCTGATTAAGATATACGGCTGAGTATAAATTGCATTGCTAGCTCAGGTAAATACTTTTAACTTATTTTCCCTTATACGGGCTTGGGATACGGTATTATAAAAATACCGCTTGGTCGGGTGTAGAAACCTTTTAATCGGAGATGATTAAATTGCATAATCCCGTTTTAATCTGTATTGATTGATAACAAATAACATTGGGGGTTAATGACCGTGTCCTGGATATCCTTGGCTCATTTTAAAAAGTGAATGGCCACGACGTAAGCACAAGGTGTAGACATAACACCTCCTGTTGCATATGTATAACGTATACTCACTCGTAAGGGTGTCTTCTTGTGAGATCATATTTGTGGTGTGTCGATTAATCTTGTCCGGCTTGTATTGTATAATCACCGGCCCTAAATGTTGGACAACCATGTAAATCGGATACAAGATTTTTATTAATAAAATTGTCCCAAGTATAAAAGATTAATTTTGCCTCTGTGCATTTTAATCAATGTGTCAAGATATTTTGTGCCGTTTGCACTCGAATCACTTTTCAAACTCTTTTTCCAAAATGAGTCAGTTAATTGTATTTACCAGTGTAAACTGACGTATTTTCCAAAAGGTTAAGTGGCAGGTACTATGCGTAATTGGCTGGGAGCTCAGGGCGTCACTAGGGAATCTTGCAAGTTCTAGATGCCTAAAGTCTGTTGAACAGTTGTCTTTTATTGATCCGCCTGTGGATCCTTTACCTTCCGTTGTAATACTTTGACATTACTTATACTCGGAATGTAATAATAATTATCTTATGCTTCCGCTGTGCATTTATATAATTGTGTTGTTTGACTATTATGTTGCCAACAACGTCACGATACTCCCCCACCGGGCCCACCGGTGACACGTGGAAATCGGGGTGTGACCAAATTTGTTTTTCATAAACGTAGATGCATGTATTATAATAACATTTGTAAAAAAAAAATTCAAAAAAAATGTCGTGGGTGTAGTTTTTTGCACCACAAGTTTGTGTTTTTTGGTACCGTAAAAATTTACGGTACCCATAAATACAAACTTGTGGTGCAAAAAACTACACCCACGGCATTTTTTTTTGAATTTTTTTTTACAAATGTGTTTATAATACACGCATCTACGTTTATGAAAAAAAAATTTGGTCCAACTCGCTCCGGATCAAGTAGTTCTCACGGTTCTTACAACTCGAGTTGGTTCTCATTTTAGCGTGATCCTATATATATATATATATATATATAATGTAAGTATCTATTGAAAACCCACTTTAGTTTAGAAAACCCGGGAAACTCAAAGCTCCCGATGTTTTTTTTTTGAAAAAATTTATACATGTTATATACATGTTTTTAAGGTTTTTGGGCAAAAAAAATCAAAAAAGCGCCGAGTAGATATTTTAAAAAAAAAATAAACAAGTTTTGGTGTAACACATGTTACAAATATGTCAGATGAATGTAACACATGTTACACCAAAACTTGTATATTTTTTTTTTAAATATCTACTCGGCGCTTTTTTGATTTTTTTTGCCCAAAACCCTTAAAAACATGTATATAACATGTATAAATTAAAAAAAAAAACATCGGGAGCTTTGAGTTTCTCGGGTTTTCTAAATTAAAGTGGGTTTTCTATACATCCTTCCCCTATATATATATAGGATAAGGATCATTACAGAACACTAATTATTACGAGAACAAAAAGAACAACTCTAAATCACTAAATTCTAGGATTTAAGGTTCATATTTCTTGAATTTTATGTTTCTTACATTCATATGTGTATTATATATAGATAAAAAAATCATATATTTTTCCCTACACATAATCTACATACATGTAGGTAATTTAGCCTACACATAACCTACATGTGTGTAGGTTATTTAAAAACTGAAGATTTTTCATATTTTGTTTTAAATTTTAGTGTGAGAAACAATAAATCTTACATTTATAACATTTTCATTTACTTTTTAGGTTTTTAGGATTGAAAAAAATGAGTGATTCATTTTGTTCTGCGTGTTCTCGCAATATTTAGTGTTCTGCATAGAACCTTCCCCTATATATATATATATATATATATATAGGTAGAGGATCCTGTAAAAAGTGCTCAAAGTGTGAGAAGTGTATTATAACACTATATATAATACTATCTAACACCATATAAACACCGTATAACAATATGTAAGACCATATAATACCATATAACACTATGTAACACTATATATCATTATATAACAAATATAACACTATAGGTTGTCTGATAGCATGTCTATGATAGATGTATAGTGTTATATTTGTTATATAATGATATATAGTGTTACATAGTGTTATATGGTATTATATGGTGTTACATATTGTTATACGGTGTTTATATGGTGTTATATAGTATTATATATAGTGTTGTAATACACTTCTCACACTTTAGGCCCTTTTTGCACTATCCTTACCCTATATATATATATATATATATAGGGGAAGGATGTATAGAAAACCTACTTTAATTTAGAAAACCCGGGAAACTCAAAGCTCCCGATGTTTTTTTTTTGAAAAAATTTATACATGTTATATACATGTTTTTAAGGGTTTTGGGCAAAAAAAATCAAAAAAGCGCCGAGTAGATATTTAAAAAAAAATAAACAAGTTTTGGTGTAACATGTGTTACATTCATCTGACATATTTGTAACATGTATTACACCAAAACTTGTTTATTTTTTTTTAAATATCTACTCGGCGCTTTTTTTTTTTTTGCCCAAAAACCTTAAAAACATGTATATAACATGTATAAATTTTTTCAAAAAAAAAGACATCGGGAGTTTTGAGTTTCCCGGGTTTTCTAAATTAAAGTGGGTTTTCTATAGATACTTACATTATATATATATATATATATAGGGTGGGGTTCTAGAGTGAAAACTAATGAATTTGCGAACTGAGTGAACAAATCCTGGCCATTGATCTACACACGTGTATGACCAAGATCTCATAATCAAATCGTAAAATACACTAGTGTATTTCAACATCAAATCCTGGCCATTGATCTGCACACGTGTATGGCCTGGATTAGTTCACTCAGTTCACAAGCTACACTAGTGTTCACTCTTGGACCTAGTCCTTATATATATATATATATGTGTGTGTGTGTGTGTGTTAAAAAGGTTTAAAATTTTATATGTTTTTATGTATTTTTGGGTTGTTCTAGTCTTTAGTTGGGTGGTTTTATTGATTATATGATTGTTGGTTGGTAAATAACAATCAGTAGGGCTTGGCATTCAAAATTTTAAATTGAAAATTAAGGAGCATGGGCTATGGTTGAACACTTGAAGATCCTTATTTATTTTGTATGTGATAGGATTAGGAAGGAACAATGAGTAGGGAAGTTATGCCGTGATTTCTCAAGAGGAAAGGTGTTGAACCACTTTTTTTCGTCGAATTCTTCTAATTTAAGACCAAGGTATGTTTTAGATAAGTTTTTTTTGTTCTTTTATTTAATGATTAAGAGAAATAGAAGTAGGGATGGTTTGAACTTTGATGCTTTTTTTGTTTGTTAATGTGATAGGAAGTTAGGAACTAGGATTTGATTGTTTGAAAATTGAAATGAACCCGACACGATCTGTTCGACCCGCTATGAAACTTTGTTTGTTTGTGGTTACTTGTTTTACATGACCCGACCCGCTATGAACCGATTTTTTTTTATATAGCTAGGGGTCTAAAATCTTTAAAAAAATTCCGCATCCCCAAGAAAAAAATCCTGGGTCCACCACTGTGTCATATAGGCATATAACCTAGTATGATATATAGTATAACTTGATATACGGAATGATGAAAATTGATTTCAAATCCTACTCTATTAAGAATTCCCTACATATAATTAAGTTCATCTTTCTTAATTGTCCATCAGAACTTTGGTTGTGATCTATAATTAAAAAAAAAAAAACTTTAACAAAAGTGACTTAAACTTGGAAGGAAGCCAGAATGTTTAATTTAATCTAAGGGGGCGTTTGGTTAGCGGAATGATTTGGAATTGGAATTGGAATTTGTATAAGAATTAGAATTTGAAGGAATTGGATTTGAAATTTAAACATTCCAATTGGAATTTGAAATTGTTGGAATTGGAATCTCAATTCCATTTTTGTTGTGTTTGGTTGTCAAATTAATTGGAATCCATCACCCCGGCACCCACAACCACCAATTCGGGTCAAAACGGTACGGATCGAAACGGTTCGGGTCGAAGCGGTTCGGGTCGAAACGATACGGTCGAAACGTTTCGGGTCGAAACGGTTCAGGTCGAAACGGTTCGCGTCGAAACGGTTCGCGTCGAAACGGTTCGCGTCGAAACGGTACGCGTCGAAACTATTCGCGTCGAAACGGTTCGCATCGAAACAGTTCCATTCAAAATGGTACGGGTCGAAACGGTTCGCGTCGAAACGGTTCGATTCGAAATGGTACGGGTCGAAACCGTTGGTGTCGAAACCGTTCGCTTCGAAACGGTATGGGTCGAAACGATTCAGATCGAAACCAGTATGGATCGAAACGGTAAGGGTTGAAACGTTGCGGGTCAAAACCGTCGAAGATTCCAATGAATTTACTTTAATTCCTTCACATATATGAAGGATTTTGAATTCCTTTAGTTAAAGGAATTTGAAGGAATTCATGCCTAATTCCAATTCCAATTCCATTGTCAACAAAATACATGAAGATTGAAATCGGAATTCCAATTCCATCAAATTCTGTGAACCAAACATCTTAAGAGATGGAATTCAAATTCCAATTCACTTAAATTCCATTGAATTCCTGCGAACCAAACGCCCTCTAAGAGTATGTGTTGTGGTGAGTGAAAAAAAAACATCATGTAGGCGTCACGTAGCGAGTATGGTCTTTCAGTTCACGTTTCACACATGTTATTTCACAACTATTAACATGTGTTGGGGTGATGTGGAATTTGAACAGAGACATCATTGTAAAATCTAGCAATTTGGTTGAAGACGCATATGTGTGGCCATCGTTCACTTCCTCCTGCACCCCATCGTTACCAAGACCCCATGACCTCTAAAATGCCCCCGCCATAGCACCCTCCTTGTGCCCGTTGTATGATGTTGTTCCGCGCCTCAGGTGCCTATGTGACCTCTATTAATTAGTGTACATGTATACAGTTGGTTAGCAGTTAGTTGAGCATTGTTTAGTTTGTTTTTGGTTGTTAGTGTAGGAACCGTTCGCATAAATTAAATAAAATAAACAAATTTTATTAATACTGATTACAAACAGAAATTAGAAAGACAAAATTATAAATACAAATACAACTGAAAAATAACCAAATACAAGAAAGGGGTAGAAGCAGAATTGACTGAGGCACGTGTTCAACACGCTTCCCTTAAAACAAATTCCGAGTCTCCCAGGAGTACTCGTTTTGTTTCCCAGGGTACAACAGCCGGAGCAGTAGTACTGCCGGAGTTCGCCTACAACCCGATGTCTACCTTGAAAGCTTGCTGGAAAAAGATCAGAACTGTGGAGAGAAAGTATTAGATGCTGTTGTGTAGCTGGTGTCCTTCTGAAGTGGGTATGGAGCTGTATATATACAGCTCCTAAGTCGAAACAGTCAAAAACCGAATTAAAGAGAGGTTTAAATTGCATTAAACGTCTTCAATGCAATTTAATACGTCATTTAATTCTCAGTCAAAGCCAGTTAACTCGTCAGTTACGAAGCTGGACTGAAACTGCTCTATTATTCAATGCTGGAAGCTTTCTGCGCGCGCGCGCGCCCAGGTGTGCACGCATGCGCGGTGCGGCCTCTTGGCTCACAGCCATGCGCGCATGCGCCACGTCACCATGCGCGGTGCGTCCTCTTGGCTCAAGTCCATGCGCGGTGCGGCCTCTTGGCTCACAACCATGCGCGCATGCGCCACGTTACCATGCGCGGTGCCTCCTCTTGGCTCAAGTCCATGCGCGCGTGCGCCACGTCACCTGTGAGCCTATACGAGCGCGCCACACAGTCGCGCCGTATTGGCTCACTCTGGTGCGCCGCGCACGACACAGCAGAACCCATGCACCATGCGTGCACCCGCGTGCGCATGCGCATGACTGCCACGTCATGCGCCGCATCACCTACCACTTGGTCCTTGCAACCCTTGTGCTCCACCACGCGTACGTGGTCAAAAATACAAAGGCGGCTCTCAAGCGGCTCGCGGCGATGCGAGCGTGCGAAGTGCAAAGTGCGCCATCAAAGCGCCACATTGCGCCTCATCGCCCACGCCACGCGCGCGCGCGCGCGAGCGCGAGCGCGAGCGCGAGCGAGTGCGAGTGCGAGTTAGGGTGCTCCGCACCCTTCGCGAGGACACTAGTGTGTGCTTCCATGAAACAATAAGGATGGAGAGTTCCCACTTAAATACCCCTTTAAGTTCCATCTCTCATCCGATGTGGGACAAGGTGCTACTTTCCCTTTTGTTTCAGCATTGAATGTTCCAAACACCCAACTTTGAGCATCGATATCTCATTCATCTTATCTCATTCATAAACGTAGATGCATGTATTATAATAACATTTGTAAAAAAAAAATTCAAAAAAAATGTCGTGGGTGTAGTTTTTTGCACCACAAGTTTGTGTTTTTTGGTACCGTAAAAATTTACGGTACCCATAAATACAAACTTGTGGTGCAAAAAACTACACCCACGGCATTTTTTTTTGAATTTTTTTTTACAAATGTGTTTATAATACACGCATCTACGTTTATGAAAAAAAAAATTTGGTCCAACTCGCTCCGGATCAAGTAGTTCTCACGGTTCTTACAACTCGAGTTGGTTCTCATTTTAGCGTGATCCTATATATATATATATATATATAATGTAAGTATCTATAGAAAACCCACTTTAGTTTAGAAAACCCGGGAAACTCAAAGCTCCCGATGTTTTTTTTTTGAAAAAATTTATACATGTTATATACATGTTTTTAAGGTTTTTGGGCAAAAAAAATCAAAAAAGCGCCGAGTAGATATTTTAAAAAAAAAAATAAACAAGTTTTGGTGTAACACATGTTACAAATATGTCAGATGAATGTAACACATGTTACACCAAAACTTGTATATTTTTTTTTAAAATATCTACTCGGCGCTTTTTTGATTTTTTTTTGCCCAAAACCCTTAAAAACATGTATATAACATGTATAAATTAAAAAAAAAAACATCGGGAGCTTTGAGTTTCTCGGGTTTTCTAAACTAAAGTGGGTTTTCTATACATCCTTCCCCTATATATATATAGGATAAGGATCATTACAGAACACTAATTATTACGAGAACAAAAAGAACAACTCTAAATCACTAA
>JARYGA010057298.1:0-22493 GCA_030545235.1 Helianthus tuberosus
TTTTTATTTCATACCCTCCTACTTTGTGTTTCAAATAAAACCACTTCTTTCAATGAAATCCCTTTAAAGATTCAAAATCTGGGATATGCTATTCTTCAAGGAGAAAATTTTAACTATTCTCGGGAAATTTTTAAAGATTTGGTTAATAATGTTGAAACAAAATCATTCTTACTGTTTCCAAGGTTTTTAAGTTACTATTTTTCAAAGAAATTCAGTAAGGATGATTTAGCTGTAATAAACCAAGGTGATTCTATTCAAATAAACAGTTTAACAACTGAAACTTTTTCAAGAATGTTAGCACCTTGCAAAACACAAGCAGAGGTGCCTGAGCAGATTTTAGCAGTTACAACTGCTCCTCAGGTATCTGCTGCTGAGCCCACTGCTCAAGGTGATCAAAGCAGCAGTACAACTGTTTTGAAACCCACACCTAAAATTACCAAAAAACCAACAAAAAGAAAAACACAAACCCCCCCCCCCCCAAAACCATCAAAAAGGCATCTCTGGAGGATGAGATACCAGAGCTCCTGCCAGTGACAACACAAAAGTCACAAGAAACCACTGCTGCTACTTCCTCACAGCAGTTGGTACAAATATCTCAACCCATAACCGAAACTCCTCCTGCTTCTTCACAAAAAGAACAGGTTGTACAAATAGGGTCTCCACATCATGATGCTCTGGAAACACTTGTTTCTATCATCCACAGCTCAATACCCGGGGCAAATCCACTTTCTACACCACCCTTCACATCCACAATTCCCCCACCAACTAAACTGCTGTTGGATGCAATTGATTTGAACCAGGCATTAACCCGTCCTTCTCAATCACCTATCAATGAGAATATGCCTCAACCACTGACTTGGTCTGTTGTATCAATCTTTGCTAACCCACCAACACAACCTGAGGAGGTTAGACCCCTTGAGTTACAAGTAACTCTTGGTGGTAATCCAAGTGAAGCAGCCACTACAATTGTTACACCCACTGGGTTACATTTGGACAGTGGTTACATTAATAAGACTCCCTTGGAGGCAATTCCTTTTATAGCACCTCTGCCAACCACCAGTGGATTTATCTATCCTACTGGCAACATCAAAAGGTTGTCAAGTGTTGAAGGAAGAAGACCCCAGTACCAAGAAAAAGGGGCATCAGTGGTTAATGTTTGGAGTATACTCCCTACATCTACCACTGATCAAACCACTGCTAGTGGGAAATCAGATGATCCCATTAAATTGGGTGACGATTTAAAGTACCAGAAATTGACGGATCGCATTGAAAAACTTGATAACTCTGTTGCAGAACTTAAAGATATGCTACAATAGGTGTTACCAGTACAAAAGGTAAAATCAACTGCTATTCCACCTCAAGCACCTGCTCCACAAAGGGCACCTGCTACAAATGAGCTTTGGAACTTGTTTCAACCTTTTCTCCATCAACAAGCACAATTAGCAGATCAGCAACATGAGAAACATGTCCAATAGCTGAGAAATGCAATGGAGTCAAGGTTCAAAAACACTCAGGCTGATTTAAAGGCTCTCAAAACTCAGATCCTGCAAGCCACTAGCACTGCTCCTCCAACAGTACTTTTCATTGATCAACTCCCAGACGATAATGCCAAAAAGGGGGAGAAAATTCAGGAGTGTAAGAAGAAAGGAATAGATGATGGTCTCTACATTGAACCTGAAAAGGATGCTATGACCAGAAAAATTCCTGTGCCAGATGGTAGTAAAAAGGTTGATGCTACTCAAGAAGCACTTGATGAAGGAGTAGCAAGTGTAAAAAGAGATAGAATGGCAAAGGATGTTTCAAGGTGGAATGAGGAGAAAAGAGCTTTCATGGAGCTCTATGAGCAGGGTTGTTCTGGCTCTAAAGATTCTAAAAATCCGAAGACAAAAAGAAAACCTAAGTCCATCCCATCCAGATTTCCAAAGCCTCCAAAACCACCATCCAAAAGCCATCAGCATAAAACCTCCACTCAAACAGCTGTTGTAACTCCTGCTGTATCAACTACTGCTGGTACTTCAGTGGTTTCAACAGCTGTTCCCACTTCAACACACACTACTTCAACACACACCACAATTACTACATTACCATTACCACTGTCACCATCAAAAACCATTTCACCACCACTTTCACCTGCTGACAAAAAGCAGAAGACAACAGATGTTATAACATCTGTTGTAATGACAACAGTGGTTGAAACACCAGTTGTTTCAACAACTGTTAGTCAATCACAAACCACTGCCATACAATCTACGACCACTGATCCACCCAAAACATCATCTGCTTCCTCTAAAACAAAAAGAAGAAGGATTTATATATCAGATGATGATTCACCTCCACCACCATCAACATCTTCAAAATCCCTATCACTTGTCACTATTCCAAAACCCATACCTCTCTCTTCAGCTCAAATTGTAAAACCACTACCTCCTGCTGGTGTCTCATTTCCTCTAGAACTCATTGCAGTAAGGGAAGAAATAAAATCCTTTTATTATGAGGATGAGCCAGCCAAAAGGAGTTTGCCATCAATTGCAGAATATCCCAGGCCAAATAATATTGAAGAATACTTGAAACTCAAGGCCAAACAGGCAGAGGATATTGCAATCAAAAACAGAAAAAGGGAAATCTGATAGAAAATTTCAACAAAACTATCAGTTCTTACTCTCACAGGTCAATGCTATGGAACGTTTTGCAAAAAATGTATGTCAGCAAATTTCTGAAAGGGCAGATGAGTCCTTAAGGAAAGACTACATTGAAAATATCATGACCTACAAGAAATACAAGGGGGAGAAAAACATGTACAAGAACTGGACCATTCCTGAGCTTGAAAAAGAAGCAGCCAGGATTCAGGACATGATCAAAAATAAGGTCAAGCAGACTCCTCCTGAAAAATTCAAACAATTTGAAGCTGAGAAGATGCTAGAGTTGAGGAGAATGAAAGAGGAGCTGATTGCAGCTGATTATGGGTCAAAGAACTCTGTGACAAAGTGGGGAGAAGATAGAGTCAGGGCAACCTACAAAAGGTTGGAAGAACTAAGAAAGAAAGACCCAAATGTTCCTCAAAAGCCTGACTATTCTAAAGCAGAGGTTTCTAAAAGACCACCAAAGCTGCAAGTCAAAAGAACCACTGCTCCAGCTGGTGCTGCCATCTACAAAAGAAGGAGCAAAAACCAGTTTAGTATGGAAACAATTCAAGATCTTTTAGCTGGAGATGCCATTGTAAAAGTAGGCACGAAAGTAATGATAAAGGAAGATCTTGAATTGGAACAATCTGCAAGTGCTGCTCAGCCAGCCATGAATAGGCCAGCCTCACCAAATACTTCTGCAAATAAACATCTCCCAAGAAACCCACCAGGCTCAAAAATACAAAAGTGGGAAACTGACAAACAGACCTGCGTATTGACTTTGCTCAGGTCTGGTGGAGAAGTGGAGAAAATATCAAGGGAACAAGCTCTTGGCCTGAGTCTTGAAGATTTGCAGGATCTCCTTGATCTTCCACTTAGCAGGGATGATGAAGATACAGATGCCCTAGACTTTGAATTACAATTTAAAGGTCAGATAAGGGAACTGTTGATGAGGCAATAAAGTCTTCCACAAATAATGAAGAGTTTTGGCATTATCTGTTCCAGGGGGAGATTGTTGGGATTGAACCCTATCAGAGGAACAGATAATTAAAGCCAAAACCGGATCAGAGCAGTGGATCCAGAATAAGCAGACGATTACAGTTAGTTCATGCAAATCTCTCCCCTTGAAAGTGGTTTTATATCTGCTGACCTCCTATCTGCTGATCTTTCTAAGTGCTGACCTACAACTGCTGCTTTGCAACTACTGACCAATGTCAAAGACTGATGGAAGACCAAAGCTCTGCTGACTCAATCTACTGCCTTGAGTCAAGTACTGCTGATCCGGACAGGCACTGCTGGGTTCACAGCAGTGGAAGGATGCAGCAGCTGTTTAAGTGTCTTTTATGTAAGGAAATGTAATAGCAGTAGTTAGTACATCAGAGTTTGTATAGATCAGAGGTTAGAGTTTGTTAGGAGGTTAGATGTCACTTTCATGGTGACGTCAGCTAAGATGCTCAGTGGTTTGCAAGTGCCTATAAATAGTTCAGTACTTTGTACTGTTCTATTAGCTCTTTCACCGCATCGTCTTCTTTGCACGAACAAACTACTGAGCTCTGGCTGAAGGGGAGTTTGCATTCATTCATCAATCATTGTAATCGTTGTTGAAACAAATTCAATCTTTCGATTCATTGTGTAAAGATGTTTGATTAAAGTATTACTCTCGTTTGATTGTATGCAAAGTTTGTTTTCATCTTAATTCCGCTGCACAACTCTTTCATTTCCATCTTAATTTCAAACGAAAATACAATCAGAAACAAACTCAGATCCAACAACTTTGAAAATAAACTATACAAGTAACGTGACAACTGTTATGAATCGCTTCAAATCTCCATCCACTTGGCATAAACAATCAGAACTCCCCCTGACAACAAACTATTTTCCGATTATGATTTAAAAACAATTAAGTTTGTTTTAATCAAAATGGTTTTTCCAGAAAATAAGTTTTGCTGATTTCATAAAACCACTTGTATGTTAGGGGATCAATTCATCACCTTGTTCTTTCATCTTCAACCTTTTGAAAAATATAACAGTTTTAAATTCAATCAACCAATACCACTTGTAGAAAATCAAGTACAACTTAATGTCCCTGATTTACCACTTGTAAGTCGAAATATCACAATCTGTGAATTTCTCAAAAAAAAATGCCGATACCTGCTCCACACTTACCAACCTAGAAGCTCCGGCAATTCCACAATCTGTAGAATTTTAACAATTTTAAATGTTTCACAAAAATACTATTTCAAGAATGATGTCGATTCATGCTCCACGATTACCCACTTTGGAGCTCCGGCAAATTAGAAATTTTACTTATGAAAAACAGACATCCAAGCCTGACCAAACGTGGATGTTTCCTCCTCAACTTCACTTGGGTTATAAGTTGCCTTTTTAGTTTCATAAAACTCTTTAACCCATTTAACCTTTCCCTCTACCATTTTTTCAAAAATCTTTTTCACATTTCCCTTAAAAGCTTTATCGACATCAAATTCTTTCTTCTCATAATAGAATTGATTCGAAATCTCAACTTTTCCAACTTTTTGTTTAAAATTTTCAGCTCGCAATGGTGGAAAGTTGACATCATCCATTGATGGAACTGAATTTTCATCTTTTACCTCAACTTGTGGCTCCTCTGACTTTGTGGAATCAGATTCATCGCTAGATTTCACCTCAGATTTCTTAACAACCCATTTTTGGTTGTCAAGATTCACTCTTCTCTTGTAAAATCTTTTCAAACATTCACCAACTTCATATGTTGAGTTTTTGAAAATTTTGAATTTTTCAGTTGGTGGTTCATTTTTCTCAACAATCTTTTCTTTCAGTTTAGAAACAACTTCATGTTTGATGTTGGTTGCTTTAGGACAATTCCAAGCAATGTGACCAACTTCTTGACATCTGTAACAGGTTCTTATCTCTTTTCTCTGATAGGCTCCAATCTTTTCAAGCTTTTGTTTTTCTGCAAAGAACTCTTTGTTTGATTGCTTCCAAAATGAGCTCTTTTCTTCTTCCTCCGAACTTGTTCCTGAAACAAATACAGTTTTTGAATTATAAGTTTTCTCATTTTTATGATTTTTCGGTGGAATAAAACCCAATCCCTTCTTTTTGAAATTACCATTATGGTTTTGTTTCTTTCGATAACCTGAACCAGAACTGTAACCCTTTTTCTTGTTTAATCTTTGTTGAACTCTTGAGGTGTAAGGTTTAGGTTTTCCAGAAAGATTTATATCTTTTATTTCAGAAATATTAATTTCTGTTAATTTGAAAACCTTTTTATCATATCTGGTTTAACACCTCTTATTGGAAATTCTTTATCAGAATATAATTTGTCTGAATCATTCAAAGTATATGCTACTTTGAATATTTCATCATTCAAATTAGATTTTAATAACAGGAATTCTTTATTGTAAACCCTTTTAACCGATGGTTTTGAACTGTTGAGCAACGAACTCGAACTTTCTGACTCAGACTTTGACTCTGACTCTTCATCCTTATCCAACACCTGATCAACCACTTTCTTTATAAACTCAGACTCATGATCAGTGTCAGACGATGTAAATGTGACATCAATGTTTTCTGGTAAATCGTCGGTTGTTTCGGACTTTAACTTTATATTGACTGCCTTTTTGACTTGCTCCTCATTTGGTTTTCTGGGAGAATAACATTCCCAGATCGGAGGTGGACACTTGTTATAATTTGCACTTTGTTTCTTACCAGTATCCTTTTCTTCAGTCTTTTTGTCCTGAAAGGCTTCCATACCTGCAACAGTTGGATAAATTCTATCAATCAAATAATCAGAACTAGAATAACTTTGCAGTAATCTTCTAATTCTTTCATTTTCGATCCTTTCTGTCTCCAATTCCTGCTTCAGCTTTGCACATTCTTCAATGTAATGATTAATAGCCTTCTGCTTTGTCATCATCACAACATTCATCATAGTTAAAGCATCTTCTCTTTCAGAATTTGTCTTTTGTAGACCAGTTACTGTTCTATTCAACACGTCATACGATTCTTTCACATAATTGAGATTGAACAGTAAATTTTCTTTCATCTTATCCTGTTCATTCAACTTCTCCTCTTTCTCTTCACACTGCTTGCAAGTTTCCAAACACTTTAGACAAGGTTTGATAACTTCAACAATCTTTTCCACTTCAATAATCTTTTCAACTTCGACTATCTTCTCCACTTCAAACACTTTCTCAGCTTCAAACATTTTTTCAGCTTCTGCTAACTTCTCATCATCAACTACTTTTTCAATTTCAACCTCCTGCTAAGTAACTTTAACTTCTTCACTTTGTTCAGAAATATTTTCCTGAGCAACATCTGTACTCTTCATCTTTTTCTGTTCCTTTATTGCTTGTTTCTCCTTTAGCTTCTCCAATCTATCTGCAAAATAAAATTGAAAACTTTCAGGAGATAAATGAGTTTTTGCAATATTAATATGCTTTTCTTTCTCATCATCACTGTCATCAGTTAATGATTGATCAAACACTGGTGTATGTTCTGAACTATCATCTGAAGAACTAGATTCATCATCTTCATTCTTCTCACCATCAGCAAACACTTTCATCCATTCTTTCATCAAATCTGGTTTTTGAACTATATGTGCAATTAAAGCAACTGTTTTTTAATCAGATGGACTATATTTGTCCCATCTAAAGCCTTCTACCACTTTTTCATCATCTTGATCAATTATGCCATAATAATCTTTCTTATTTGCTTCTACGATCATTTTAGCATGTGCAGTTTGTGGTTCTTTTTGTTGATATGGTTGATGAGCAACTTGTTGATAAATGGCTTTTTGATAGTAATCATCTTTTCCAAACGGATTCTGTGCTCCACCTGCTTCTCGATAGGTACATTCCCTCTTGAAATGTCCTTTCTCCCTGCATCGAAAACAAGTAACTTTAGATTTATCAAATCCCAAAGTAGAAACTTTTGCATCCAAGAAATCATCTCTTCCTGTAATCATTTTAAACTTTTCAGCTCTCCTCAACACACTCGCTAAACACCACTTTATATCCATCAGCTCCATTTCTTCAGCATCTATCTGATCATAATCCTCTTTCGTCAACATAGGATTTCCGATCCTTCCTGTAACCAATCCTTCATATGATTCCAATACTGTAACAAGTAATGCCATATGACTTTTGACAACTTCTTCAGAAAAATTTTGACCATTCTGAAGATGCAATGCGATGTTGCAATTTAAGACATGACCATTGTTGTTGTTTGAGCTTTGAAATTGATGACTTGAGCTTGAAGCTTTCGGATTAATACTTGGATATGAGGAGAATCCACTGCTGCTACTGTTTGAACTTTGATTGATTGATTCAGATGAATTTTCTGCACTGAAAGCAGTTTGGATTTTAGGACTTGCTTCGACATTCTGAACACTTCCTTTGAAGTACATCTTAACATCTTGTTGTGCACTTGGATTGTTCATTCTTGCAATCTTCTGTTGCTCAAGATCTTGGCCTTCAATCTTTTCAATGAAATGGGAAATTGTCAAACCCTCATATTCTCCAGTATTCTTTAATATCATCAAAAATGTACCCCATTCTTTCTGAGGTAAAGCATCAGCCAATTTGTCGACCCATTCTTCTCGATCTTTGTTGATATTTAACAATGACATTGATCGAACTAAGTGACAATATCTTTCAATCAATTTCTTAGTAGCTTCTCCCGGCAAACTTGAAAATAAATCAAATTGTTTCTTTAACAATGCCTTTTTACTCTTGATCATTTTCTCACTTCCCTCAAACTTAATTCGAAGTGCTTCCCAAATTGAACGTGAAGTCTTATCATGTTGAAGCAATACGAATATGTCTTCTTTAATAGCTTGCTGAAGTAAACTGATCATCATCTTTTCTGCTTTGTACATGTCTCTTTCTTTATCTGTAATTCATAAATCTTCTTTTCAATTCCCAAATCTGTACGTGGTGAAACATATTTTTTCTCTACACACTCCCAAGATCTCAAATGATTAGCTTGAACCCAGTTTTCAAACCGATCTTTCCAACCATAATACTCCTCAATTCCCATTAGCTTCGGGGGTTTTTGCATTGTTCCAGTTTCATTTTCCATGTTCATGCTTTGAGCAATTGCAGCTGGAGTAGTCAGGGATGTAGCAAACGCGTTGTAGAATTCCTCTTCCATGATTCGGTAACAATTTTCAAAATCAGACACTTTCAAATGAAATAACCTGCACAACAGTTTCAAGCGAAATATACTTCGATGCGAAATACCCTTTCCAGCGAAATTATCATGTTGAAGCGAAATAACCTGCACAACAATTTCAATCGAAATACCAACTCAAGCGAAATCAGAACTTTCAAACGAAATAAGTAATTTCGTACGAGATAACCAAACGAAATTTCAACATAATGTGAAATAAGCTAATTTCGTGTGGAACTCCCAAACGAAATAACAAATTGGTGCGAAATAAGTAATTTCGTGTGAACCTCTCAAATGAAATTAGCCTTATTTCATGCGAAATATTGCTGGTGTCATCATCTCGAACTGATTTTTGTCAAATTGATCAGGGTTTTGTCCGATTTTATGTCTGAAACATTCAAGGGTTTGTTAAAACACAGTTTCGCATATAATATGTGAAATTCAAGACATTTTGACCGTGAAAACTTGTTTAGTTTTGAAAAGAAGGTGTAGAAATCAGAATTTTTCTGCGAAAACAAGCTAAAAGGTAAGAACTCTTCCTCCTGAGCTCTGATACCACTTGTAGGATCGTTTGCACGACCAAACGAGTCGTTAAGAAGAGTTTTTGCTCAATACGAAAGGGGGAAATAGACATATAGAATTGATTCAGCTTGCAAATCACTTTAAATTGTCTTTACATTTATTTGACAAAGTTTTACAGCGAGTCGACACTTCGGCAGCACTTCGGCTCTCTAAACCGGAATCTAATTTCGTTACAAATGACACAGACCAGGCAGTTATATATAGGCAAGGTAATTTCGCATGGAACTGTCCAAGCGAAATTACTTTCACACGAAATATAATTTCGTGCGAAATTAACATCTAATTTCGTACGGAATTACCTATGTGTAATTTCGTGCGAAATTACCCTTTTGACATCTTTCTCGTACTACGTGCCCTGATCTATCTTATTCTAATACAAGACTCAATACAAGACGAAGTCGACAGACGTATGCACCAACAGGTGGTACCATCGTATAGCTTCATATTAGGTGTTTGGAACTGTTTTGGTATCTCAACATTACATATGGGTGGTGCAAAGCGAGACACCTTGTGACTTCCATCCGGGATCTCAGGAATGGGTTTAATCACTCTCGGGACACTGGATATCATATCCTTGAGTTTTTGTAACTCCTTAGCCATAGCTTAGTTAATTCTTGGTTCCTGGATAAGACCATGATTAGTACCATAAGATGTATTGAAAGTGTTACCTCCTGACTGGTTTAGAATTGGAATCCCAGAAGTGTATCCAAAATGAGGCATCTCTGGTGCAAGTGTGGGACCAGATGAAGCAATAGTTTGCATAGGAATGAAGTCTCCCACATGCGTTTCAGAGCTTCTGGGTTGTTGGCTCCCTAAGGATCCTTGATCCTGGAAAATGTTGGATCCAGGATACATCAGTGTTGAGGGTCTTGGAGGATATTATATGGATCCTTGAACCTGTGATGAGGATCCTTGATACTGAGGGTAGGATCCTTGAGCTGGAAGCGTCCCCATGTATCCTCCCAAACTAGAGAAGGATCCTTGATGCTGAAAAGAGGATCCTTGAGGCTGGAAGTAGGATCCTTGAGCTGGAAGCGTCCCCATGTATCCTCCCGAACTAGAGAAGGATCCTTGATGCTGAAAAGAGGATCCTTGAGGCTGGAAGTAGGATCCTTGAGCCTGCGTCATAGCTGATGATCCATATTGCATACTTGATGATCCTCCTTGATACTGGATACCTGATGCATTGGAGTACTGGATGGTTGTTGGTGGAGTAGTGAAATCCAACGACCTAGGCATCAATGGAGAGTGATCCTCTGCTGAGTTCTTCAGTTTCTTGATCTCATCAATTTCACGAAGGATCCTGCCATTAGTTTCATCCTGCTATTGCATGTATCCTCTCATCTGCAAATTCAAAGAGTAAAGATCACAGTTAGTAGGTGTAGAGGAAGAAACGGCAGTAGTTGCTTTTGTGAAAACGGGGGTTGGCTTCTTCACAGCATTCTCAGCATTCTTTTGAGATGCAGAGGGAGCAGGAGGCAATGGTGGAATGCCCTGTGATGAAGTGATCGCCGGCATGGAGCTTGAAGAAGTTTTTCCTTGAGAAGCCATGTGGTTGATGGTAGTGAATAGAAGTGAATGAAATGAACGAGTTTTTCAGAATTGAAGCACCAATTGCCCCACGGTGGGCGCCAAACTATTTTGGTCAAAAATCACAACAAGGATAATGTAACCAAATCTGATTTTTGTGAGGTTGATGCTTGATTGAATGAACAAATGTATGAACAATTATCAAGAGGAAATGACAATGAACACAAGGATTTATACGAGGAAAAAGCACTTGATCAATGTATGATCTCCGGCATAAAAAGCCTTGGATAGTGAAAACTATCACTATCAACTATATTGAACAAAAAGTTTACAACTTTGGAAGTCAACAAGCTCAATACAATGAATTGCTAGTGTAACAGCGTGTGTGTTCGCCAATGTAGATCAGAGAGTTCGAATGTCAGCTATTGTGTTTCTAAAAATGAGCTTGTTACCCCTTAAAAGATAAAAAATATCCTAATAACTAACTCTCTGAAGATCATGCTAGTCTTCACACGACCTCCTTCAACAGTTATGACTCTCATGCACCTGCCAAAAATAGCATATTCCTCCGAGATTCTCATATTGACTTAGCCCACAAATACCTGCAAACGTAAACTAAGAATACAAGGAATGATTGTTAAAAACATTAACAATAGTAAGGATCCTTGATCCTCAGACTCCCTGCATTATCCATTAAGGATCCGTGATCCAGGCCCAGTCTCAGGATAGATGATCCTTAACATAAAATCCATGCCCTAACACCTAGTAAAACTAAAAGTTTGTTGCACAAGTTTTAAGGATTTGATGAATTGTGACTATGTCCACACATATCTTTGAAAAGTTATGAATGGAGAAATACTCAAGTATGTTGATATCCTGCACAGACAGGGGACATCTATGTTGGGGACACTACAAATGAATCGAAGGTTACAGATAAAGCTAATTTCCTAAGTGTTCTGGTATGGATTTTTACTTTTCTTAAGTTTGAAGGCCTTATCTAAATAACCTAAGTTTTAATAAAGTTATATTTAACTGGGTTTTCATTTTGAATAAGGATGACTAAAGTATTGAACAGTATACCAGTATCCTGACTAGGATATTTGATCAGGATATTCAGAACATTCCTTTAAAAAAACACAACAAGAACAGATAAGGCTAAAAGGTTAGTTTATTATTAACATTCCAAAAAATTGTATTCTTGGTTTCATCTCAAAATGAGACCCGTCCGCCAAGAATACAATAAATTTTTAAAGCATATTAACATTGATGACCAAGGGCTTCGTCCTGAAACTCAGGATCCCTCCACCTTTGGCCATCATATTGTATCTAAGTGTAGAAAAGTAAATTGTTCAACATGCAAGAAAAGTAAATTGTTCGACAAAAGACCAACCATGAAATTTAAAAAAGTGGGCTCCGGCCTAGGAATGAATATCCATCATCGCCCACTATGCCACCCTCTCACGGGGCAACGACTTCAACCGCAGCTTCACTATCTCCGCCAGCACCTGCCTCAGTATCAACCCCAGGATCCTCGCCAGCTTCGCCACCTGCCTCTGCCGCTACCTCAGCTGCCTTGGATGAGGCTCCAACCTTAGGTTTGGCAAGATACTCCACAGGATTACCACCAAGATCCTTCAATTTCGCCTCCCAAGCATCAATATTCCAAGTTGGGCATTCAAATACCACAGCCTTGGCTTCATAAGCCATCTTCAGCCTAGCATGGAAGAGGGAAATCACAACGGAACCTTTGAGGCCTTCCCAGTAGGAGTTCATATCATGCTCTTGAGCAACATCCAACTTGGCCTGGGCATCCTGGTTAGCCTTCTTGATAGCAGCCTGAGCTTCCTGAGTCACTGCTTTGAATTTATCCTCGTAGTGCTGTGACTTGGCGGTGGCTATCTTTCCCTGATCCATGATAGTGACTTCAGCGTTCTTCAACTTAACATCCAGCATCTTGATGGTCCCACAAGTCTCCTCATAGAGACTTGTCAGGCGTTCAAGACCCTACAATCCAAAATACAGGTATCAGCATATGTAATCCAATCAGGATACCAATTAAGCATATATGTGCAGGATGCAAGATAAGGATTTTTACCTGGTTAAGAAAGAAAGTCATGAATCCACTAGACTCGAGGAAACCATGGTTCTCATAAGGAAAAGCCTTACGGGTAGCAGGGGAGTCTGTTTCTTTCCTTTTGCAGGAACTGGAAGCACGAGGCTTTGTAGCAGGAGAGAGCTTAGGCATGACCGTTGGCTTGGAACTGGCTGCAGGCTTGGATATAGTGGATGGCTTGCTTGTGGGCTCTTTCTTTACTTGGGCAGGCCAGAGTAGCTATCAAGTTCTTCAAGATCAAAAACTTGAGGCATTTTGGCTGGATCTGCACAAAACGGAGAATTCTCAAATTTTACTTAAATTTAATAATTAATTAGACGTATGCAAAAATGTATGGTCATTACCAAATGTGTTAGAGGAAGAATACTGGATTGAACTTGGATGATGGGATGAGAAGCTTCTGTCGCTTTCAGGTAACTGGTAAATTGCTTTGATTCTTTCTTCAGACTCTTCAGTGGGAGGAGCTAGTTCTTTAAAGTTTGATGCATGAAAAAACAAGGATATCAGTTCAGGATATAACATCAAGATACATTTGGGGATAACCCAAAACCCTAAATCCTACCAGTGGCCAACCACTTCACCAGAAGGTTGTCACCTTCAGCAATGGAGTCTCGTCTAACAAAGAAAAATTTTTGTTTCCATTCATCCTCATCTTTTGTTACTTTGAGGATAAGGGGATTGTTAGAAGTAGAGAAAAGCAGAAATCGGTTGTTGCTATAAGATCGAAGACGGTAGGCTATGGGGATGTCCTCGATACAGAGATCAGGAACATGAAAGGTTTTGATTTGGTTGAGTACCACCAACACCCTCCAAACCATGGGCATTGTTTGAGCAAAAACAAGACTAGTAATGTGAAAGAATGGCATCATAAACTCAGGAAAGGAGTATCGAAGGCCAAGAGAGAAAGGATAAGCCAAAAAATAGATCCACTCATTAGACGGCACATCTGACCGGAGAGTCCGATCAAACGGACGGATCACCGCTCCGTCAGGAAAAACACCGAAGGCAATCAATGCAGCAATATCAGCGTTGTCGAAGGAACATACCTCCTTCTCGTGGTTCTTGAGTAGGTTTTGACTAGTAAAGGACGGGGTCGATTCACCGGAATGGGATCGAGTTCTTGTAGCCATCGAGAGAGATAAACAGAAAGATTTATGAGAGAAAGAAGGAGAAATTGTACCTGGAAATTCTGAGGAGGATGGCTGGTTTTCAAAAAGAAAGTGAGAAGATATAGGGGTGAGATAGATAGGCATTGAGTGAAAAGCTCGTTGGAAGTTTCACCAAGTCTTTTCAAATTCTGCGTATCATTATGAACCTCGGATAACGTGCAGGGAAAAATATGCCCGTTTAAATTCGGAATCCCAACAAGTATATTTTTGGGGACAATTGTTATGGGTGAAATTTCTAACCCATATCCTGATGGCGTATCTTGATATTATGTGTTCGATGCTGCGACTAGGATACTAAACCAGGATATTGGTAACATCCTGTGGGGGTATCCTACTCGCTACTAACATTGTTCTTTGGCTGCAAGGTACCAACGGATATGAGGACTTAGTCTCCCTAAAGACTCGCTCAAGGAAGTTAGAAGACAAGGTTGGAGCTGGAGAAGAAGTCCACAACGGTCACAAAGGGAATATTCGCGGCATCCCTAGAATGTAGGATAGTTAGTTACTTTCGGTTACTATATATAGGGGGCTGGATCAACAGTAAGACACATCAAATCTCGTACACTTTCACTCACTGATTGCAGCTACGATCACAAACACTCACAACACTCACATTACACAGTTATTTTAACATTTAGAGCTGATCCAAGCATTATCCCGAAGTTGTATCATGTGTTTGCAATCAATAAGAAGAACAAGGCGGCCGATGATTGTTAGCTCCCGTGGTTTTATGCCGGCGATCTAGATTGATCAAGGGCTTTCCTCGTACATCATGTGTCCATTTCTACTTTTGTCGCTCATAGTTTGATTATTGGTATAGCTTAATATCCTGAAGTTATATCCTGAAATTGTTTTCATAAACAACTGAGTTAACATATTTTTGCAAACATCATTAGCACACTACCTCACAAACTAATTTGATCACTTAATTGCTTCAATAATTTTTGACCAAAACAAATGTTATAAACAATATTTTAAGGTTTTAGAAATGAAAAATCTTTTTATCAATTGATGCTTTACAATTATATACATATTAAAATTTGAAGTTAATGAACAGTAATGAACAGTGCCAGGTGCTTTCCTGGCACCTATTCATTGGGTAATAATGTGGTGCCATGGTCAGATTGGTCCATTTGGGCGGTGATGGCTTCACCACCAAATAACCCCGCGTCCTCATATGGCATACCTGACAATACCCACAAAAAACTACCACCTCTGGTGATATGAACCCTAGATGTGCACAAAAGAAATATAGAATTACACAAAGGGTGGCACTTCAGACAGTTCCTTTCACTCCGGGGACGGCGGTTTGGACCTGAACCAAGGATAACGTCTCCTCCTTCCACTACTGCTACTTTTGAACGAGATGAGTGAGGACGGTGGGTGGGTGCAGATTTTAGAGAGCACACGAAAGAACAAGTTCCGGTGGCTGCTGATGACGACGATGATGGTGGATGCGAGGTAACAGTCAAGGTTTACAATTGAGACGAACCCACGACAAGCATAAACATAGATCTGGAATGCCAGAAATGAGGGAGATGAACGGCGATGGGTTTTGTCGCCGATTGCCACTCCAATCGCAGGCCTGGTTAGGGCTCCAATTGAAGGTAGGCGTCTAATTAGGGCTCCAATTTCTGTTCACAACGACCAGATAACACTTGTAATTTGTTGATTATGTTACGCGAATCTGGTTGGTTCTTTTTTATGGGGTTCAGTTGTGTAAGTAAGATGTAGGATGAAAGTCCTGATTGAGGATTTTCAGAAGCTGGGGAGATTTCTTGCTTTTTTATTCTCATAAATTGAGTCTTGGGGTTTGATAGCTCAGTTTTCTTTGAACTATTTGATGCATTTACATATGGGTATGGTTAGGCAAAGCTTCACGATCACCATAATATTTGAGCAATATCTTAACTTGACAGAATTTTAGTACCCTAGGGTTTTATCTGGATTATCTTTCTATTACTTTGAGACCAAATGCATTACCTTTATGCACGGTAACTTTTAGTGTAAACACTAACAGTTTATCCAATTATCCACAGCTTATAGCGGCTGTGCGGAACAGCAACTCCCGTTCTCACCAACCACTTTGTTATTTAGTTAGTTTGCTCATTTTGTTTAATTCTGTTACCATATTAAATACACCAACCTCATTGATCTGTTTTATATTTCACCTCCTAAATAACAAAGCATAGGTACTTTGTATATGTGAAGTCCAATCTACAACCTTAATCATAAAACTCTCCACTATATATGAAGTGACTTTATAAGTTATTCCATCTAATATTAGAAGCAAAGTTGGATGTTCAATTATTTAAAGACTTTTGCCATAAAGCGGCACTTTGTTTTCTTAAAATTGTATTTACAGTATGTTTTCCACTAGAGAAGGATCATGAAGGGTTTGTATCCAGTTTTTGTCGATTTAATTTATGTTCATGAGATTGCACAGCTTTTTCTATCTAACTTTTTGATGCATTAATCGGAAATTTACATTAGAATTTGAGATAAGAAATGGGTCTATTTGAATGGATGATGTTTATGTTTTGGCTTTTGAAATCAAGTGGTTGGTTTTTGTTTTTTTAATTTTGGTTACAATATAAAATATATACATGTTCTTAGATATTTGAAGAAAAATAAACTGTCAAGCCTGCTTTCAATAAGCGAGAGGCGCTCCGAGGCGTGTATAGGTCCCGAAAGCCAAGGTGCCAGATGTGAGAATCATAAAAAGTCTGATGTTTGAAAATTTTATATATCATGTTTTTAGCACAGATGTAGCTCACAATATAAAAAAAATCACCAGGTATGTTCACCAGTTTTTTTCTTTTTCCTTTCATTTTCAAGTAAGAACACACTTTGTTTCACAAATACACTTTGTTACTGTTATATCTAGACCCATTTATAGATGTTGATGATCATCTGGCTTTTTCTTGGTCTAATTGTGTAGCTGCCTTGAATTAACTAATGTTTGTGTGCTGTAATTTTTTTAATTAGTAACCAGATGTGCAAAGTTTGAGAGAATTTATTTAATAATCTTTTTTTCTATTTTAGGATTTGATACTTGAAAAAATAGGTTAACTAAAAAAATTGTTGACTGAATCAAGTGGTATTAGACTTGTTGGTACATTTATGTCTATCACCTCGGTTAATCTAAAATCGTAGCTGAAACTGAAGAAATCTAGGCTTATAGTGTTATATTTTAATAGAAAAGGCAAGGTGCCATTTCTGTAAATAAGGAAACCTTCCTTATATCCTTGGCCTATAAATAGGGAGCTATAGTGTTAAAAATAAGACTTTTTGCTCATTTGGAGATTTAGAGAGCTAAGCTTAGAGAGAGAAAGTCCTCATAGGTGATTCTCGGTGCATTGTACTCGTCTTATTATTCTATAGAATCACGTTATTAGTACGTTCTCGTGTGTTCGGTCACGTTCGTGTACGGATTCCGCACGTCACACGTTTGTTTCGCAATCGTTCGGAGTCAAAACCGATCCTACAAGTGGTATCAGAGCAGGTGCTCGGTTGCGAAGATCAAACGCACAGATTCGTACAAGATTTGATCAGATTCAGAGCCAAAATCATCCAGATTTGTCAAATTCTTCATATTTTTCTTGTTCTTCACGTTTTTATCTGATTTTTGTCAAATTGAACAGGTTTTAACGGTCCAAATTAGCTGATTTTCGGATATGTTGTGCGAAACTATCAGATCTACAAGCCTACAAATTTTCAGATCTAAATTCCAAGCCGTTTGAGAGAAATCTGAAATTTTGTGTTCGAAAAAGTTGTTCAACATGTTGACTATTGTTGGAGTTCATATGAATGCTAACCGATCGGACAGCTGACCGATCGGATAGCTGTTCGATCCAAAGCTTTCTTTGCAATTCATTAAAGTGGTTGACTATTGTTGACCTAACCGATCGGACGTCTGTCCGTTCCACTGCAACACTTTACATAGCATTTAATAAAGTTGACTTTGTTGACCTAACTGATCGGACACCTGTGCGATCCATAGCATCCCTGACCGATCGAACAGCACCCCTGTCTGATCGACCAGCATCCTGTCCGATCGATCAACCTCCTGTCCGATCGACCAGCATTTAGTCAACATTGTCAGTTAATGTCATTATTTGAAATTGTTGTGCATGTGAATGAGTTAAGCGGCCAAATAGAATATTAAACTGAATGTTGATGTCGGCCATTCATTAATTAGATTCCATGTGCTAATTGTCAGTATATCATTCATTGTATTGCATGTGACGATTAAGTACGAATTCAGGTTGCATGTGAGTTTGTTTGGAAAATCAAGGTTCATTATTAAAGTCAAATAAGTCAACGTGCCACCCTATTCAATAATTAAGGCTAACCGATCAGTCAGCATCTTCACTTGATCGAATAGCTGTTCGATCGATCAGCTGTTCGTTCCATTACATCACTTTATAATTCATTTGTTGACTTGTTGACTGTCAGCCGAACGGACAGCAGTCTGAACGGCTAGCATCTCAACCGATCGAACAGAGGGTCAAACGGACAACAAACCGATTCAAGATACAATCCCAGCAGATCGGACAGCTTTCCCACCCGATCGGACAACAAGTTGACGTTTTGTTGACTCACTCAATCGGATACCCGTCCAATTCAGTTGTTTGATAAGTGTTTAAACTGATCCTTTGTTTGTTTGTTTGCAGGTGATTCGAGGTGATTTACAAGGCGCAAAAACCAAGAAGTTGAAATTTTGTAGACTTTGAACTAAAAAACAATTTTTGAACCAAGTCATTAAACAAAGAAATTGTGGTTAAAATGTTTGATGAAAAGGAAAACGTTAAACTTGGAAGAATAAATGAGTGGTTTGATATGTATTGGGATCACAGAAAAGAAGATGAGAAAAAGGATGTGTGACAACTGGCACCAAACCGGTAATTTCCGTACACTTTAATTATTATTTAATGACTGCAATTATGTGCTTAAATGTCAACATTGACTGATTACATGATAAACAAGTGAATTCATGCATGTTGTATACTACAAAATATTGCTTTATGCATAAACGAGAGCGTTGCGTCAGAAATATTAGTAAACTCACCGGTAGGACACAATGTGTCAACAGAACTGCTGAAGGCAGTCAGACGTTAGAACTGAGGCCTAGGTATAGGTCCAACGACAAGAATACATTAAAACCCAAGAGTACATACAAGGGTTTAATATATATATACTCTCCGGAAGCAAAAATAAGCACTAAAAAGCACCCGAAACGCACTTTAAGTGCAGAATTTTACATAATTCAGCTCTAAACAGCTTTTAGACATGTGAATATTATGCAGAAATGTCGTTTTATTATCCAGAATATTTCCCCAAGTGTCGGGAATCAGAAATATTGCAAACAGATACTTAAAAGACACTAAAAAGTGTAATTAAGCACTTTAACGGATTGATATCCAACCGAACGACCGGACTTTACCCGGAACCTAAAAATATTGTCAATGACATTATTTTTCTTTTTCTGAGCTAGTTAGGATCCCCAAATACCCTAACACCCGTTATAAATTACAACACACATAATACTTTATTAAACTTCCTAACTAAACAAACTAGATTACTTGACTAAACTAGTTGAAATCCCACTAATTACCCCACCCCCTTGACCGTTCGGTTCCCAAGAGGGGACACACCCCCCTTACATTTTAAATATTTTATTTGATTGGCCTAATATCTACACTACATAATAACTAACGGTTAATGGTGGAGGATGGGTTATTATAATTGCATGCAAGATCAAAATTTCATTTACATTACACACTTAGCAAAAATTTCATTCTCTCCCTCTCTTTGATACTCTCGGCCGAACACCATAGCCCACCCACCAACATCTTTCAATTTTGTTCTTGCAATTCTACATATAATCCAAGGTGATAGAGCTCATTCAAGGAGATCCGGTGCTTACGGAATCGCAAGGACCTCGCTACAACGCTATTAACCACCTAGTTTTCGTCTTGAATCTTCCCTAGCCTTGTGCTAGTTGTAAGTGATTCTAAACACCCTCTTGTTCATGTTTAGAGTGGTTAATAAGAGGTTTAACGGATAAAAATTATGAACATTAGAGATCAAAGTTTAAAGTCTTGTTAGAATGATGAACATGGTGGTTAATGAATAAATATTAGTGTAAAACTTATGGAACTTGTTTTGTTATGGTTATTTATTATTGTTGGATGCTAGTAGGGGAACGGATCGTCATCTAACCACGCTAGGTCATGTTCATGGAACATGAACTAGCGCTATGTTTAGTGTAAACAGAACTAGATGACGAACCCTTTCACTCACAAACATGAACTTGTGTAAAAATGATTTTTCTTATGAAATGGAGTTCTAAACTAGTAGATCTAAAGATCTACAAGTGGTATTTTTGAAGAACCAAGTGTATGATGAAATCATGTTTAAAAAGCCAGATCTTTCTCAAAATAAAGACATTTTTGAGAACCAAAAAGTGTGTAGACACTTGTGTAACGAAAGGATTTAACCAAGAAATATTTTCGTAAATACCGACTAGAAGTTGTAAAACTTCATATTCTTTAAAAATAAAGTTTTCGAGATAATGATTTTATTTTTAGAGATGGAAAGACTTACTAAATATGCTAGTAAGTTACTACACATTTTTGTAAATATTCAAGTTCATGAAATGGGGAAATTAGTGATTATTGTTGATGATTATTGTTGATAATTGTTGTTGATGATTGTTGACGATTTAAAAGAAAATAAACACATGTTTTGAAAACATGGGAAACCTCCATTTTTAGGGGAAACTCTGTCAAAATTTTTATAAATTTTGACACTTAGAAAAATATAAGTTTTTGAGAAACTTATTCCCTAAAAATGTATTTAAAAGTATTACCAAGGTTTCCCTAATTTTTGGTGGTAAGAAATGAGGATTTCTTCAAGAATAAAAATGGATATAAGTATATATATTTTTGAGAGAAAAATATATATTATTTTATCACCAACTTTTGTGCTAAGTGTATATAGTATGTGTTATACGTGCTAGTGTATTAAGACTTAAAAATACACTAAATACTCATGAGGAGTATAAACATAAAAATACACATACAACATACAAGATACATAATTCGGGTGCAAAGTGCAAAATACAAAAAGCTTATATTTATTTTTGAGAAAATAATATAAGTAAGACACGTAGTTAAAAATATAAAATATTTTTAACACAAGAATATATACACAAAAGAGAGTGACTGTACTTGTGCGACACAAGTCTAGTGACTAACGTTAAGAAAACGCGTATAGGTTACGACGTTAATTAAGCAAATCCGGTGAAGTTTACGACGCACAGGAACGCAAAGTTGTGAGTTCATACTCCCCCTTTTCTTTTAATTGTTTTCAGTTTTATAACTTCGGGGGTGAAATACATGTACAAATATTATAATGTTTATAAGTGGTATGATAACAAGAAACGCACTTGGTGAGGACGAGAACCAAGTAGGATGCGTTATGAGAAATGATAACAAGAAACGCACTTGGTGAGGACGAGAACCAAGTAGGATGCGTTATGAGAAATGATAACAAGAAACGCACTTGGTGAGGACGAGAACCAAGTAGGATGCGTTATGAGAAATGATAACAAGAAACGCACTTGGTGAGGACGAGAACCAAGTAGGATGCGTTATGAGAAATGATACGAGAAATCTTGTCACGAATAGGGTACATAAGCACCATTAATCAACAATATACCTAGACCGCAGAACAAAAGGTTAGATCTAACGGGTGCCGGGCAGCCACACTCTCGGTGAGGGCGAGAATCGAGTAGTGCTTTTGTGTCTCAGAATTTACCAATTAAATGCCTAAGGTTTGGTGACTTCCTATGTCGTGTCACATGTTAATGGCTTTGCAACCCATTAAAAATCCTGATACATACAGGAATACTTTATTTACATAAAATTCATACCATACTAAAACTTGATTAATACTTGAAGTACGTGGGGTACTCAAGAAAAACTTGATTTATAACTTGAAGTACGAGGGGTACTCAAGAAAACGGGAATTATACTTGAGTACGTGGGGTACTCAAGAAAAACCTGAATTATACATAAGTACGTGGAGTACACATGAATACTTGATTTATATGTGAAAACTTGATTTATACATGACTCAAACTATGTTTTCATACAAAGTATACAAACGTGAAATACAAAAACTGCATGAATTCACACCAACATTATGTTGACGTTTTTCCAAAACTCACATGTATTTCAGGTAACTAGGATGGATGTGCGCGCGTTCTTGCTTATGCTCTTGGATGTCGCTTATGTTTATCTT
>JARYGA010057299.1:0-40494 GCA_030545235.1 Helianthus tuberosus
AGATTTTATGTAACAATGCAGCTGTCACTTTTTTTTGTCAAATGAGAGAGGAGAGAGAAAAGTGTAACACTCTATACTTTTTGTTAGACTATAACATTTGTCTTAAAAAATAGCTTTTGTACCTTTTTAATATCCACCATTGATCACATGAGATAGATGGTAGAGATGAAGCTTTTTGGGTTATATATATATATATATATATATATATATATATATATATATATATATATATATATATATATAGTGTGAGTTTCAATGGGGAACACTAAAAAAGTGCGGAACAGTGGGGAACCGACTCAAACGAACTCCGATTGGACTCATTCCAGCGGCGTTGGAACTGGCTCGTCGAACCCTAACTAGGATCTCTTAACACTAAACCCTAAATCATAACCCCTAAACCCTAAATATATTAGGGTTTGGCTTTTAGGGTTTGGCTTTAGGGTTTAGCCTTAGGGTTTAGCTTTAGGGTTTAAGGTTTAGCTTTAGGGTTTAGCTTTAGGTTTAACCTTTAGGGTTTAGTTTTTAGGGTTTATAGTTTAGATTTTACGGTTTAGCTTAGGTTTTAGTCTTATTTTTTAGCTTTAGGGTTTAGAGTTTAGGAGTTAGGATTTAGGGTTAAGAGATCTTAGTTAGGGTTTGACGAGCCGGTTCCAACGCCGCTAGAATTAGTCCAATCGGAGTTCGTTTGAGTCGGTTCCCCGCTGTTCCCCACTTTTTTAGTGTTCCCCAATGAACCTTCCCATATATATATATATATATATATATATATATATATATATATATATATATATATATATATATATATATATATATATATATAGGGAGGAGTTCATGCGAGAACCACCCTTATTGCGAGAACCGCGAGAACCAATGTGAACACAACCTAAAATAGCTAAAAAAAACCTAAAAAAACCTAAAAAAACCTAACCCCCACCCCCCCCCCAAAAAAAAAAACCTACCCCCCCCCACCCCTCAAGCTAAAATGCTAAAAACTAAACCCTCAAAAACCTTAAAAATCTAAAAAAATAAAAAAAAAATCTAAATTTTTTTTTTAATATTTTTTATGCTCAAATCGCTACTTTTAGTGGCAAAAAAAAAATTATTTTTTTGCTTCGAAAAGTAGCGATTTTTATATAAAAATATTTAAAAAAAATGTGTGATTTTTAGCTATTTTTAGGCATTTTTGGTTGTGTTCACATTGGTTCTCGCGGTTCTCGCAATAAGAGGTGGTTCTCGCATGATCTTCTCCCTATATATATATATATATATATATTCCCTATATACTTTGTCGGACAAGCGTCCTCCGCCACTACCACACGTGTCATCTTCATCACACACCATTGATGCACGTGTTACACATCATTGATGCCCTTATGGGGTTGTTGAGTTTCTCAAGACTGAACCGATTTCAGTTTTATGTTGTTTACGTCTCGCTATTTTAAGAACGGGAAAGAACATGATACATATGGTGTTGGTAATTTGAAAGGATTTGGACTAGCATCCAGGTCACATTATCACGTGTGTCAACCTTTTAGTGGTGATCTTCTCTTGTAAGTTAAGTGATATGTTCTCACACCCTATGGTTGTGAAACAAGTATCTTTCTATGTTGCAATTTAATCATTCGAAAGGATTTGGTTTTTTTTATACAAATATTCCATTGTGTTTTGTTAAACCTATTGTGAAACCTTATGAACATAAAGAAACTGTAACTAACGTGAACGTGGTTCATAATCACTAATTATGTTGTACAGGTTGAAACCAACTAAGCAAAAAACTATTGAAACTAAAACTTACAATATTTACATAAATTTTGTATGGCGATATAGCAAATTGAAGACATGTCGTTGGGGTCATGCAAAAGTCTAAATAACCATGGTAGCTAGGGTAAGTCAGGTATCATATCCACGAGGAACATGTGGTCAGTGTTACACATTTCATTCGATTATGTAAATTAAATCTAATTAACTTAGGTTAAAAGTAAAAAAAAAACGATTACTGGTTTTGATTTATGTAAACGTTCGAAACTAGCAAACATGCTTTACTTGTTGAAAAAACAATAATGAGAAGGATGACAAATCCTTGGGTTTTAGGTTGTGAAGCAAATCGAATAACCTAGTTTATACCAATTGGAAATCACACAGACATGGTTCATTGAACTACTTGATTCGATAGATAATGAAAAGATATATAATTTGAATACAATAGTTAGCAATCCTAAGCTGAATAACGACACTGTTAAACATCCATCTAACTTAATTACCAGTTGTAGGTTTACAGAAAATAATAGTTTGAATGGTTAATGATAAACGGACCAATGACAAATAAGAAATCTCAATTGTTGATGATCACCAATCGAATAACTGATGAAATCAAATTGAAGTTTAATAACTCAAAACTATTTAATTAAACAAAGTAAACATAAAGATTTGACTAACCGTATTATTAGAACATAATAATATAAATCCAAAAGTAGGTAAGAATGGGTTTAACATGATTCTAACACTAACCCTAGCCCGGAGATGATTATGGGTGATTCAGCCTTACAACTTTGGTGATTGGTCGTGATTCTTCATGTTTTCGGGTTTAGAATGGTGAATTGAAGCCTTTGAATCACCCAAAATTGTCCCAAATTCATCCTCAGCTCCGAGGGTTGGCTCCTTTTGTTTATGGCTGTCATCGTTGCTTTTATAGGCGAAATCTAAGGTTTTTACGCGCTAGGCAGGGTACGTCTCGTACCCTTTAAGTGGGCACGACTTGTACCTTTTTACATTGGCATGACCCGTACCGTGATCGTTTTTGAATTCCACTCACCGAAAGACCCAAGATTCATATATTATGGCTCCCATAACTCATTTTCTGTCCTAAGATACGCCTATTTGAAGTTTGTACTCTTTTCTGTCAAACTTTCTTGCTCAGTTTGCTTCCATTTCTGGGTTTTCATCCAAACGCTTTACAAATACCATCCAAACCTTTATTTATCTACGAAATATAAAATATCTCAAAGTAGTGTATTCCAAATCACAATCTCACATAAAAATATCAAATTACACACTTTAAATTATATAAATCTAGTCGAATATCACATTCCCACATTTATCATTTGCTTGCCCTAAAGCAAACCTGCTCATTTCCATCCAACCATCAAGAACAATTACCCTTCATACACCCCTTATCGACTTCTCAGTTAATGTCCAAAGTTATACCCCATTCACAATGTGACAACCCGAGAATTCAAGGTCCTTTCCTACGAATCACTTGTCTCGCAATCTTGTTGTTTTAAGATAGGTGTAGTGTTTGGATGATTATAAGTCTTCTGATGTGTGGATCTAAATGTGAGATGTTTAAATGTTAATATGTATGTGTAGTGAAGACTCAGGATAACTGTTAGGATCTGAGTTTGGTTTTGATTGTGTTTTACGTTTGAATTAAGATGAAGATGAATGAGAAATGCAGCGGAATATAAATGATAACAAACTTTGCACACAATCAAACAGGAGAATTGCTTTCAATACACAAGTTTAACATTGAACCTAATGCTTGAATTTATTACAAGATTCAATTACAATTGCAAGTGTATAACAAACTCCCCCTCAGCCTGAGCTCACAGTGATTTGTTCGTGCAGGAGAAAGATGGTGAAGAGCTAATAGAACAGTACAGAGCACTGTTCTATTTATAGGCACAGGCAAACCACTGAAGCATCTAAGCTGACGTCACCATGAAAGTGACATCTAACCTCCTAACAAACTCTAACATCTTATCTATACAACCTCTGCTATACTAACTACTGTTGTACATTACATTTCATAATATAAACTAAACTACTGCTGCATCCTTCCACTGATGTGAACCCAGCAGTACTTGTCATGGTCAGCAG
Organism: Helianthus tuberosus; assembly: GCA_030545235.1. Classification (NCBI taxonomy): domain Eukaryota; kingdom Viridiplantae; phylum Streptophyta; class Magnoliopsida; order Asterales; family Asteraceae; genus Helianthus; species Helianthus tuberosus. The sequence goes on from JARYGA010057299.1 coordinate 3,877, forward strand.
AGCTTGACCCATAGCAGTAGATTGAATCAGCAGAGCTTTAGTCTTCCATCAGTCTTTGACTTGGACAGCAGTTGTAAGCCAGCAGTTAGTAAAGATCAGTAGTTTGGAGGTCAGCAGATGTTCAAACCACTTTCAAGGAGAGAGATTTGAATATAAACTTTTGCTTATTCTGGATGCACTGCTCTGATCTAGTTTTGGCTTTGATTATCTGTTCCTCTGATAGGGTTCAATCCCAACAATCTCCCCCTGGAACAGATAATGCCAATACACTTCATTATTGGTAGATCTTTATTGCCTCATCAACAGTTCCCTTATTTGCCCTTTGAGTTGTAACTCAAAGGCTAAGGCATATGTGTCATCATCATCCCTGCATAGTGGAAGATCAAGGAGATCCTGCAAATCTTCAAGACTTAGGCCAAGTGCTTGTTCCCTTGTTATTTTCTTCACTTCTCCACTAGACTTGAACACTGTCAGTACATGGGTCTGTTTTTCAGTTTTCCACTTTAGTACTTTTGAATCTGGTGGGTTTCTTGGGTGATTTTTATTAGATGAGGTGTTTGGTGATGCAGGCCTTGTGATGACTGTTTGAGCAGTGCTTGCAGGTTGATTCAGGCCAAGAGTTTCATCTATCATCTTTTTAATACCTTCTTTTACAAGCTCATCTCCTGCCATTAATTATACCACTGTTTCAGTATCCAGCTGTTTTTGTTGCCTTCTTTTAAAGATGGCTGCACCAGCTGGACTAGTGGCTCTCCTGATTTGCAGCTTTGGTGGTCTTTTTGAAACCTCTGCTTTAGGGTAGTCAGGCTTTGTGGAGTATTAGGATCTGTCTTCCTCAATTTCTCCAAACTTTTGTAGGTAGCCCTGACTTTATCTTCTTTCCATCTCATCACTTGATTTTTGGACCCATAATCAGCAGCAACCAATTCCTCTTTCATTCTCTTCAGCTCTAGTGTTTTATCAGGCATATTCTTTTTGTATTTTGACCAATCTGGAGGAGTGTGCTTGACCTTATTCTTGATCATTTCTTGAATCCTGGTTGCTTCACGTTCAAGCTCAGGAATGGTCCAATCTTTATACATGTATTTATCTCCTTTGTATTTCTTGTAAGCCATGATGTTATCAACATAATCTTTTCTCAGGGACTCATCTGCCCTTTCTGAGATTTGCTGACACACATTCTTTGCAAATTGCTCCAAAGATCTGACTTTTGTGAGCAAGTATTGGTAGTTCTGCTGAATTTCTCTATCAGATTTCCCTTGTGTATCTCTTTTTGAGATATCCTCAGCTTGTTTAGCTTTGACTTTCAAATATTCTTCAATGTTATTTGGCCTGGGATATCCTTCAATAGATGGTAAGCTTCTTTTTGCAGGGTCATCCTCATAATAGAAGGACTTGATTTCTTCTCTGACTGCTATGAGCTCAAGAGGAAATTTAACACCTGCAGGAGCTATTGGCTTTAAAATCTAAGCTGGTGAGAGAGGAACAGGGTTTGGTATGGTAACAAGTGAAAGAGAATGTGAGGATGTTGGTGGTGGTGATGGAGAATCATCATCAGGTATGAAAATCCTTCTCCTTTTTACTATAGGAGATGATGTCTTGGGTGGATCAGTGGTGGTGATTTGAGTGGTAGAAGGTGGCTGACTAACAGCTGTTGAAACAACTGGTGTTTCAACCACTGTTGTCATTACAACAGATGTTGTAACATCTGATGTCTTCTGCTTTTTGGCATGAGGTGATGATGGAGTGGCTATTTTTAGAGGTGAAGTGATTTTTGGTGGTGATGGTGGTAAGGCAGTGGTAGTGGTGTGTGTTGAAGTGGTGTGTGTTGAAGTGATGGCAGGTGTTTGGCTGACAGTAGTTGAAACCACTGAAGTATCAGCAGTAGTTGACACAGCAGGTGTTACAACAACTGTTTGGGTGGTGGTTTTGGAGTATGCTTTGTGAATCTGGATGGTATGGATTTAGGTTCCCTCACTTTTCTAGTGGGATTTATTTTTGGCACAGGATTTTTAACATCCTCTGGCTCAGAACAACCCTGCGCATTCAGCTCCATGTAAGCTCTTTTCTCCTCATTCCACCTTGACATATCCTTTGTCGCTCTGTCCCTTTTTACACTTGCTACAGCTTCATGAAGTGCATTTTGGGTAACATCAACCTTTTTACTGCCATCTGGCAAGGGAATCTTTCTAGTCATGGCATCTTTTTCTAGTTCAATGTAAAGACCATCATCTATTCCCTTCTTCTTCCACTCCTGAATTTTCTCCCCCTTTTTGGCATTATCTGGGGGTAATTGATCAATGAAGAGAACAGTTGGAGGAGCAGTGCCAGTGGTGTTCAATATGTGGGCCTTGATAGCCTTAATGTGTGCTTGTGTGTTCTTGAACCTAGACTCCATTGTATTTCTCAGCTCTTGTACATGTATTGCATGTTGCTGATCAGCCATTTGTTTTTGTTGTTGGAGAAAATGTTGAAATAGGTTCCATATCTCATCTGCAGCAGGTGCTTGTGGTGGAGCAGGTGCTTGAGGTGGAACAACAGTGGATTGCACCTTTTGTACTGTCAACAACTGTTGTAGCATTTCTTTGATTTTTGCAACAGAGTTATCCAGTTTTTCAACTCGTTCCGTCAATTTCAGGTACTTTAAACCATCACCCAATTTAATGGGATTATCTGATTTCCCACTAGCAGTGGTTGTAACAGTGGTTGATGCAGGGAGTGTACTCTAGATATTAACCACTGATGCCCCTTTTTCTTGGTACTGGGGTCTTCTTCCTTCAACACTTGATAGCCTTTTGATTGTACCAGAGGGTAAAACAAACTCACTGGTTGATATCAGAGGTGCTATGGAAGGAATTGCCTCCAAGGAAGTCTTATTGATGTAACCACTGTCCAAATGTAAACCAGTGGGTTCAACACTTGTAGTGGCTGCTTCACTTGGACTACCACCAAGAGTTACTTGTAACTCAAGGGGTGTAACCTCCTCAGGTCTTGTTGGTGGGTTAGCTATGATTGATACATCAGACCTAGTCATTTGTTGAAGTATATTCTCATTGATAGGTGATTGAGAAAGACTGGTTTGTGCCTGGTTCAGATCAATAGCATCCAACAATAATTTAGTTGGTGGGGGAATTGTGGATGTGAGGTTGGGTGTGGAAAGAGAATTGGCCCCGGGCATTGGGCTTTGGATGATGGAAGCAAGTGATTCCAGAGCATCATATTGTGGTGTCCCTATATGTACAACCTGTTCTTTTTTAGAAGAAACAGGAGGAGTTTCAGTTATGGGTTGAGATATTTGTACCAACTGCTGTGAGGAAGTAGCAGCAGTGGTTTCTTGTGACTTTTGTGCTGTCACTGGCAGTTGCTCTGGTATCTCATCCTCCAGAGTTGCCTTTTTGATAGGTTTGGGGGGTTTGTGAGTTTTCTTTTGTTTTGGCTTTTTTTGGATTGTAGGTGTGGGTTTCAAAATAGTTGTTTTGCTGCTTTGATCACCTTGAGCAGTGGGCTCAGCAGCAGATACCTGAGGAGTAGTGGTAGCTGCTAAATTCTGCTCAGGCACCTCTGCTTGTGTTTTGCAAGGTGTTGACATTCTTGTGAAAGTTTCAACAGTTAAGCTGTGTTTTTGAAAAGATTTAGCTTGTTTTATTGCAGAAGCATCATTCTTACCAAGTTTCTTTTCAAAATAATAACTTAGAAATCTTGGAAACAGTAAGAATGCCTTTGTTTCAACATTTTTAACCAGATCATTAAAGATTTCCTGAGAATAATTAAAATTTTCTTCTTAAAGAATAGCATATCCCAGGTTTTGAATCTTTAATGGTATTTCATTAAAAGCAGTGGTTTTGTTTGAAACACACATTAAGAGGGTATGAAATAAAAACCTTGTTCCAGGAAGGAAGAAACCTTTTTTGTAAGGTATCCCTCTTCATCATTGTATCTGCATACCCTCTTTCAAGAAAATCAATTTTTAACTCGTTTTTAGGAAAGGAAGTTTTACCTTGCTGATCATTGAGTTGAAAGACTTCCGAGATGGAGTGTGGTGTAATTTTGACAGCTTTACCCTTTAAAGAAGAGTTAATGGTTGTGACAGTCTCACCTTGTTTGTCAAGGGTTACATTTTTCCAGAACTCTCTTTGGGTTGTCAGGTAAATTGGTGCATCTGCTATTAACAAAGTTTTATACTTTGATGCCGACATGATATCAATGATGGAGTTAAAAGCATCAGTGGTGCTGGGTTTTGTGAGAAGACCCAGAAGGTTGTGGGAAGGTTTGTGTGGGATTTCGATGGGTTTAGCCTTTTGAGAGGCCTCTTTGGAAGATGATTTTGAAGTGGATTTTGCGGAGGACTTCAATTTAGTCATTTTGGAGAAGACGATCGAAGAAAGTTATGAAGGAATTTGTGGAAATGAGATGAAAAACTACTTTGAGAAAGGAATTTTTATGAATTCAATTCGACAGTAAAACCCTGTTTGGGGTTTTGAAAGGGGTTTTATGGAGAAAAAGTGAATGCTGACGTGGTAGCTGTTACAAAAGGTCTGACCACTAGGTATTGTCCACGTGCCAACCCCTGACAAAATGAAGGACAGTACTTTTATGAAAACTACTGATGAAAGGCAGTGGTTACAACGGTAACAAATGGTAGCAGTGGATGATTTTTACTATCAGCAGATAGCACATCAGTGGATAAAACACTGATTTTGAGCATCTGTGCTTATCAGGAGAATGAGAGAACAGGGGTTGACTTTCAGCAGTGGACAGACTTTGAAGTAGAGCAGACTTTTGAACAAGCAGTGGTTATGGCAGACTTTTAAGGATTTTAATGAAAACTTCATTTTTAACTATTTTTAAGGATGGATTTTTGATTTTCTGAAAACATTTTAATGCTTTTATTCATAGAAAAACAGGATTTTGCCTGTTATTCCATGTTCAGCATTCCAATCCTAGAGATCAGGCTTTCAAAGGTGGATGTGTCTAATGCTTTGGTTAGCACATCTGCCAGCTGATCCTTAGTTGGAACATGATGCAGAGAAATCAAACCTTTTTCATAGCAATCCCTCACAAAGTGATGTCTGATGTCAATATGTTTGGTGGCTGAGTGGGAAACTGGATTTTTGATGATATTTTCTGCTGCCTAGCTATCCAACATGAGTGGTGTTTTTAAGGCAGTGATACCAAAATCCAGCAACTGATTTTGAAGCCAGAGCAGTTGGGTTGTACAGCTTGCAGCAGCTATATATTCTGCCTCAGCAGTGGATGTGGACATTAAGCAACTGCCTAGGAATTGGCACCCTCCTGAAGTGGACTTCCTTGTCTTGTCACATCGAGCAAAATCACTATCTGAGAAACCTGAAAGCTCAATTTTACCATCAGCTGGATACCAGATACCAAGTGTGGGAGCACCTTTTAGGTATTTGAATATCCTTTTTACAGCAATAAGGTTTGAGTTTCTAGGGGCTGATTGGGATCTGGCACAAACACATGTTGCAAACATGATATCTGGCCTGGATGCAGTTAGGTATAATAAAGACCCAATCATGCTTTTATACAAAGTTTGATCAACCAATTCATCCTTCTCATCAGATATGACTATTTTATTAGTTGCAATGGGTGTACTACATGGCTTACAATCATCCATATCAAATTTCCTTAAAAGTTCTTTGGCATATTTGCTTTGATGGATGAAAGTGCCATTTTGCAGTTGCCTTACTTGGAGACCAAGAAAGCACTGGAGTTCACCCATTGCACTCATTTCAAACTCAGCTGTCATGAGTTGCCTAAACTCTTCACACATTTTATTACATGTGCTTCCAAAAATGATGTCATCCACATAAATTTGGACAATCATCAAATCCTTTCCTTTCCATTTTAAAAATAGTGTTTTATCTATTCTACCTCTTGTGAACCCAATGGATAGTAGGAAGGTGGACAGAGTTTCATATCAGGCCCTTGGTGCTTGTTTCAAGCCATACAAATCTTTATTTAGCTTGTAGACATGATTTGGATTAAATGGATCCTCAAAACCTGGAGGTTGACAAACACAAACCTCTTCTTGAATCTTACCATAGAGGAATGCACATTTGATATCCATTTGGTACACCTTGATGTTGTGGTTGACAGCAAAGGCCAGAAATAGTCTGATTGCTTCAAGTCTTGCTACCGGGGCAAATGTTTCATCATAGTCAATGCCCTCTTCTTGTCTGAAACCTTGAACCACAAGCCTGGCTTTATTCTTGACAACAATGCCCCTTTCATCATTTTTGTTTTTTAAGACCCACTTTATGCCAATAGGACTTACACCCTTTGGCAGTGGTACAAGCTCCCATACTTGCTGTATTTTGAACTGTTGGAGCTCCTCTTAAATGGCCTCTACCCAGCTGTTGTCTTTTAGTGCCTCTTGGTACTTGACTGGCTGATGGAAAGATAGAAAACCAGCAAAAAGACAAATGTTTTGGGATTGACTTCTTGTAAGCACCCCTTCATTGATGTTGCCAATGATTTGATCTGGTGGATGAGATTTCAAGAAGATAAGATCTCCTTGGTATGGAACAATGGCATTGAGTGGGGATGGCTACAGATGTGAATCATCTGAGCTAACCACTGCTGGTGACTTTGATGATCCAGCAGTGGCTTCAAAAGGTGGTGGAATAGGTGGTAAAGGTGTGGACACATGCTGCATTTGATCCACTGTTTGAGGACTTTTATCAACCGTGCTTGATGATGTGGAAGCAGCGGTTAAGGGGCTACTTTGGTCAACAACTGTTGAGGTAGCAGTGGTTGAGCTTTGATGGTTGTTTTGAACATCTGCTGCTCTTCCCATATTAATAGACTTTTGCTGAGGAATGATGATCTCATACGCATAGTCTGGAGATAAATCCTCTGATGGACCTGCACTGTTAGTCTTGACATCAGTATTTTCAAAACTGAATTTATCAAGATCAAACAATTCAGCAGGGTTTGCTGGGATTTTCATTGAGGAGAGTTCATTAAACTTTACATTCAAAGTCTCTTCCATGTTTTGGTCCTTGTGTTAAACACTTTGTAGGACTTAGCAGTGGTAGAGTATCCCAGATGATAACCACAATCAATTTTGGCTGCAAACTTAGAAATGGAATCTTTTAAGTTTAAAATGAAGCATGGGCAACCAAAAACTTTGAAATATGAAATCAATGGCTTTATTTTATACAGCAGTTCATAAGCAGTCTTTTGATGCCTGGGGTTGATTAAAACTCTATTTTGGATATAGCAAGCAGTGTTTACTGTCTCTGCCCAAAAAGTTAATGGCAAACCTGAATCAGCAAGCATGGTTCTGGCAGCCTCAATCAAAGTTCTGTTCTTTCTTTCAACAACCCCATTTTGTTCTGGTGTTCTTGGAATGCTGTATTGTCTCACAATTCCTTTTGACACATAGAAATCATCCAACTCCTTGTTCCTGAACTCTGTGCCATTGTCACTTCTGAAGATTTTCAATGGAAGGTCAAACTGCTTTTCAACCTGTTTTACAAAGTGTTGCAGAATGCCTGCAGTCTCATCTTTTGAGTGTAAAAAGTAAGTCCATGTAAACCTAGAAAAGTCATCAACAATAACCAAACAATACCTATTTTTCTTAAGACTCATGACTTTAACTGGGCCAAACAAATCCATATGAAGCATTTGCAAACATTTAGTTGTTTTGGACTCATTAATGGATTTGTAGGAGCTTTTATGTTGTTTTCCTTTTAGGCAGGAAACACAATGCTCAGGACAGGTGAACAGTTTTTGAGGTAAACCTCTTACTAACCCCTGTTTTGAAATGGCAGTGATTGTCTTGAGATTTGTGTGCCCCAATCTTCTGTGCCATAGTTCTGTCTCTTTGTTTGATGCAGCTGAGAACAGACAGGCATCAGTTCTGGGGCTCTCTTATGACATATCCACCACATAAACATTGCCACTTCTTTGAGCAACAAGTTTGGTTTTTCCAGTTTTTATTATTGCTTCAATCTTTTCAACCATTTCTGGTCCAACAATCCTACAACACTCCTTTGTGAAGAATGACCCATACCCCTAGTCACTCATTTGTGAAACACTCAGGAGGTTGAATTTTAGATTGTCTATCAAATTGACATTTCAAATTTTACATTACCAGACTATATTGTACCAGACCCCAGAACTTTCCCTTTACTATTATTACCAAAGGATATATCACCCCCTCCATGGATTTTGAAATCTTTGAGAAGGGCTTTACATCCTGTCATGTGCCTGGAGCCTCCACTATCTACATACCAAAGACTATCTAAGCATGCAGAAGCTCCCTGCACATGAAGTAAAAGGATTAGTTCATTAGGGTCTCCAAAGCCAATAAGGCTTTGGATGGGGTCTCAACAGTGTCTGGGATGAGTTCAGATGCATGGGCAGTGGTTAGGTCAGGGGTTTGGCAATTTTAGGACTGTTTCTCTCTAACCACTGTTGTGGGTTTTGACCAATCACCTGCTGATAACCAAAAGGATGCCTATTCACTCTTGGTTTAGAAGGCCTTTTGTAGGTCTCATAAACGTGTGGAATCCTTTGGTAAGATATTGTCCCATGCCTCTTCTGAATTGGTTGGAAGGGGGTGCATCAGTCACTTGAACATCTCTTTGGACAGATGTTTGATTCAGCTGTTTTGTAACAACTGTTTGGACTGGCACAAACAGTGGTTGATTCTTGGTGAATTTGACAGATGATGTTGATGGACTCAAGGATGTTTTAGCAGTGTACTCATACTTTTTAACATCAAAGTTTTTTAGATACACATATGCTTGAGTTTTGTGGTTTATTTTACCACAAATGGTGCAGCTTTCAGCAGGGACAATGACACTTGTTTTGTTTAGATCATATGCTTTTAGATGAAAACAGTCTTTTGTTAGATGATTTCTCTTTTCACAAAAATCACAAAACAGGTTTTTGATCTTTTCTCTTTTCTTCCTTTTCTCAGACTCCTTAGCAACAGAGTTTTGAACCACTGTTGGGATGTGTTTGATAGGAATGACCTTTGCTTTTGGAGCTGTGACACCATCAGTGGTTGTAAAGTCCATAGGCTTGAAATTTTCAAGAATGTCACATTCATCAGAGCATGTGGGTTTAAATTGGTATTTCTCAATTTCCTCAAAAGTTGAGGACCCCACAGATCTTTCCAAAGTGATTTTGTTACCAAGTTTGTCGGTTATTTTAACCTCTTGGCCATTCTCGTTGGTTGGTTTAATTTCAGATGAACCAGCTTGTTTTCCAGCAGTGTTTACAAGATCATCATATTTTCTATATCCTACACCAAACTTGACATTGCTTTCAAGCTATTTCTCAAGCATAACCTCATACCCTTTACAAGATTCCACCCATCTTTCACAAGTGATCTGGGTGGACTCCAACTCCTTTTTGCAAACTTGGTATTTTTCTACCATAGTTTGGAGTTGAGTCTTGGTTATGCTCTGCTCTTCTTTGAGACTGCTGATTTCTTTGTCTTTTTCAGCCAATTTGTTTCTAAGTTCTTTTAATAACTTTTCAAATTTGACTTCATCAGTTAAGACTTTATCCCTAAGGTTTTCATTTACCTCTTTGATGTTAGCAAATGCAATACTGCATTTGTCTGAACATAGTTTTTCAAGAACTTGAGGTGTTACCTTAGCAGCAACCATCATGGCACAATCACATTGGTGATCACCTTCTTCATCAGCTCTATCTTCTTTCACACCTGCTTTCTTCTCTTCCTTTTCTTCTTTGTCTTCTTCGGACTAGGGGTCAGACAGTGGTTCAATCAGGGTTTCTGAATTTTCTCCCAGCAGTAGTTCACTAGCAACTGCAGTAACCACTGCTTCAGTCACTTCATCCACTATTTCAGCACTTAGTTGTTCACCTTCAGTTTCTACCCCTTCTGGTATAGACTCTAATGCCATCAAGCAAAATTCATCATTAGTAGGAACATTAAAAGCATTGAGTGCAAAATTTTCATCACTAAGCTCATCAGGCATACTGCTCCAGTCAACAAAGCCTTGAGTGAAAAAGCTTTGCTGATCTGGTTGTGTTACTGTTGGAGCAGCTGGTTGAGGTGCAACAGGTTACACTTGTGCCTGAGGTACAGGGGTTTGAACATACTGAATTTGTGGAACAGTGGTTTGAACATAATGCACAGGCACAGGGGTTGCAGCATAGTGAGCAGTGTTAACATGGGCAGCAGGGGTATATTGGGTATAGTGCACAGTGCTTTGATGTTGTGGTCTAGGGTTTGAGCTGGGATGAGTGATTATTGGACCAGTGGTTTGACTCCTGCATTCCCTAGCAAAATGACCTAGCCTATTGCACTTATAGCACTTAATTTTTGACTTATCCAACCCTACTTTTAAATTCCCATGTAACCCTGGGAAATTTCTCCCTGTTTTTTGTAGAATTTGCTTGTTCTTACACTAAGCAAAGCCAATTGATGCAAAATGTCCATCTCTTCTAAGTCAGTGGGATCAAAGTGTTACAAATCATTGAGTTCAAAACACAAGTTATCTAATATCTGGTTTTCACAATTTGCAGTAAAAGCATAATTTGCAGAGTGAGAATCAGGGTTGTTGAAATTTCCACCAGCAGTTATATCAACAAGGTGATAATAACCCTGATCCTTACTACTGTTACCAGATTCTTCCTGACCAAAAAGAGCTATCCTGCCAAATGAATAATCATCAGCAACTTTACCAGACTCTTACAACTTCTTTTTCTGGTTTAACTCCCTTTCATAGGTCAGGAGTCTACCATGAAGTTGGGTCAGGGTCAGATCTTTGAACTCAGCAGAGTTTCTAGTAACAAATGCAATGGTATCCCATTTTTCTGGTAGTGATCTAAGGAACCTACTATTTTGAGTTGAATTTGGAAATGTAACTTTAACAAGCCTTAGTTCACTAATGAGACAACTGAATCGCTCAAACTGTTGAGTTAATGATTCACCCTTGATGTGACAAAATGTTTCATACTGCTGATTCAGAATTTCCCTATTGTTTTCAATAACTTCTTCTGTTCCCCCAAACTGTTCCTTCAGTGCATCCCATAGCTCTTTGGCACTGTTACAATGTAACAGTCCAGCATAGATCTCATTGGGTAATGCATATGCTATGATGCTAAATGCTTTGGCATCAAGTTCGAACTTTTGAAAATCAGTTTCAGTATAGTTTTCAGATGGTTTAGGTACGAACTTTTTTGCATCCTCAGGACTTGGCACCATAGGAACATGGGGACCAAAAACAACAGACCTTCAACATCCAGTGTTCTGTTGAGCAAGGATGTGACCCATCCTTCTCTGCCAGTTGTTGTATTCATTACGTTTAAGCATGGGTGGTTTGAAAAGAGAGCCAATGTTATTCTTATCATCTTGTGATTGTGACGTCATCCTGGTTGTTTTACAGGCACTGATTAATCAACTTTGATGGTAATTAAACCTTGCTCTGTTTTTCAACAAAACGAACAAACTATCGATATCAACGATTATGAGCTGAACTATTTATGTAAAAATGATTGTTAAATCAAATTTGACTGTCCAAGCTCTGATACCAATTGTTAGGATCTGAGTTTGGTTTTGATTGTGTTTTACGTTTGAATTAAGCTGAAGATGAATGAGAAATGCAGCGGAATATAAATGATAACAAACTTTGCAGACAATCAAACAGGAGAATTGCTTTCAATACACAAGTTTAACATTGAACCGAATGCTTGAATTTATTACAAGATTCAATTACAATTGCAAGTGTATAACAAACTCCCCCTCAGCCTGAGCTCACAGTGATTTGTTCGTGCAGGAGAAAGATGGTGAAGAGCTAATAGAACTGTACAGAGCACTGTTCTATTTATAGGCACGAGCAAACCACTGAAGCATCTAAGCTGACGTTACCATGAAAGTGACATCTAACCTCCTAACAAACTCTAAGATCTGATCTATACAACCTCTGCTATACTAACTACTGTTGTACATTACATTTCATAATATAAACTAAACTACTGCTGCATCCTTCCACTGATGTGAACCCAGCAGTACTTGTTATGATCAGCAGAGCTTGACCCATAGCAGTAGATTGAATCAGCAGAGCTTTAGTATTCCATCAGTCTTTGACTTGGACAGCAGTTGTAAGCCAGCAGTTAGTAAAGATTAGTAGTTTGGAGGTCAGCAGATGTTGAAACCCCTTTCAAGGGGAGAGATTTGAATATAAACTTTTGCTTATTTTGGATCCACTGCTCTGATCCAGTTTTGGCTTTGATTATCTGTTCCTCTTATAGGGTTCAATCCCAACAATAACTAGAATGGTTATTCATCATCATAAATCTCAACGACGAAGATGGTTCTTCGTCGAACCCTCCTTGACGAAAAATGATCTTTCATCGGCTTGATTATTCGCCAAAAAGGGTTGTGGCCTAGTTGAACCCTCGAGCCCAAAACGGAGCCTAGGCTGGCCCAGCTCGCACGAACTGAGTTTATGCACGCACATCAAATAGAGAATGGCCCTCATTATTTTCTAAAACACCAAACCCTAGTCTTGCTCTTCCCTATCTCGGATCGATGGCGACCCAACCTCTGCCGAAGCTTTCTTTGCTACGAAACATCATCCTCTTGCTCTAGAAATCGGTATGCATATTCATTATCCTTGGATTGGCTATGAGTTCACATGAGGTATTGTATGTGTGGAATTAAAACATGATCTAGGGTTTTAAATATACATCGAGTAGAATCAGATCGATCATTGGTATTGATAATCGAGTAAATAATGAATTCGAATATTGGTTTGTGATGATAGGTAACGATTATATGGTTTGATTTGGCATGAATGTATGACACTTGATGCAACATAAACATATTAGATATAATTGTTAGTTTTCTTGATGTTAAATTGAAGTCAATCGATAACTAGGGTTGTGTAATATGGATGATCGATGACTATGTGTTATAATACTCACAGATGTGCTTGTACGATGTAAGGATCTTAAGTCCCACTTGTTTGATTTATCTAATGTAAGTGTTAATAAGGTGATTAAACTGTCAACTGTAAGAACTTGTATGTTTTGCTGTCATGCAGTCTCTCCACGAAAAACGGTCTTTCGTGGGAATGCATATTCACGAAAAACATCATGGCGAAAGACCTTTTTCGTCATATGTAATAGTGACGAAGAACCATGATTGTTCGCCATGAAAGCAGGCGACGAAGAATGGATCTTCATCGGGTGGTTGTTCGTCGCAAGGGCATGCGACGAAGAATGGATCTCCGTCGAGTGGATTCTTCGCCAGGACAGTATGCAACCAACAGAACTGTGCATACATCTTATGATGTTTAGGATGATAATTATTGGTGTTTATGAAATACTGTTATTACATGTTATAAAAAATGAGAAACTTGGTTGAATTGTGTGAATAGAAAACCTACCTATTATGCGTTGTTATGTGACATACACATGAGGTGTGAACTTGTATAAGAACTGGGTATGTGCTACATGTTATATTGTGATCTTGTGATAGATGCAAAATGTATGAGATAAGTAACTGATGAATGATTATAAAACTGACGTTGTTGGTAACCATTGTTGGAAACATGAACTTGTGTTATAAACGTGCATGAAACCTAAATGTTTGCTATGTGATACGTGATTTGGATACGTGATTGTGAAACTGACTACTCTTGGTAACCACGGTAGGGTTTGGTTGACCAACTGGGAACGGGTAATGTAACGTAACATATCGAGCAAATCTAAGGTGAGTTCACTACTCTTTTTCCAAGCATGCGTCCCGGGGAGGGACATCTGGTAAACGTTCCGGGGAGGAATGTCGGGTTTTTGGGTTTGACTGGAATGTTAAACTCGGGATGTTGGTTAATACACTCATATCTATCAATTAAGTCCCATCTACCGATTTGTTGCCGGGGAGACAACGGGGTATTAGTTAATAGCGCTATTTAGGTTTGGCACCCTCACACCGTACCGGGGAGGACAGGCGTGAACTAATGACCCCATTCTTGACCATTGCTTTGATAGAGGCATTGGGGAATAGGGCAAATAATCTGGAGCCATCGGCGGTAATCGAGTTATTAACAAAATCAAATCTCTGAAATGTTTTACACTTATATCTGATAACTAAAACGGGTTAACAAACTTTGAACTCACCAGTGTTGTCTGATACACTTGTCTGCATGCTTGCAGGTCTATAGGTTTATATCATTGTGACTTGCTGTCTGGGATGCTGGAGTGGTCATGGGTCGACTTGCATGGAATCATGAGACACGTCTAAAGGCTTTTATACACTTGGGTTATGAATCCCTTGATTAATGTAGTATGCTTCCGCTGAGATGTAAACAATGTGTTGTAACGAATAATTTAATAAATGAAAGTTTTATTTGATTTAATATTATGAGTTCAATGTGATTGGTGGCTGGATCCTGGTACGTCACAAGCCTCGCGGGGTTTTCCTCATGTGGTATTTTGGGGGTGTGACACACAAGACCGACAACAGTCAATAGATTTACAATCTAACAAGCAGGTGATAAGCAGTTAAAATTAGGAATCGCTTAACCAAACCTAACGTACTTCTAAGTTTTATTCTCATACAACACACCTCTCACAATGTTTCACTTCCCTAGACTTCATATCTAGACTACTATAAGACGTACTAGTATTAATCACTTAAGGACCAAGTATGTTATTTCAAACAGGTTTGTTCACCGGCAATTCCAACTAAGTCACCGACGATTTGTTTAAATATTCAGATTGGGACCAGGTTCGTTCACCGGCGATTTTATATTGTTTCGATTGGAACCATTAGGTCATATCTATCAACAAATATTCAGGTGAAAGAGTTTATTAGCAATTGGTTCTATATTTAGGTTGTGATTGTAACATGTCAATTCAATATTCAAGTTATGGATCAATTGCAACCAATTTAAATTAACAGTTTGTCAATTGCACTATCACCCCACCTAGGGGTGAGCAGAAAACCGAGATAACCAACCGTAACCGAAATAATCGAAAAATCTGGACCGAAAAAACCGAACCAAAACAAAAACCGACGGTTCGGTTTTCGGATTTTTAATAACCGAAAAATTTGGTTCGGTTTTCGGATAATCATTTTCAATAACCGAAAATAACCGAACCGATAAGTTTTAATAGTATGCCAAATCTATATATTTTTATGTTTAAGTTGTTTAAGTGTTTACCCATGCTACTAAGAATTATTAATTTTATTCTTGTTTGTTAAATATTTATAATAAGAACATTACCATGTTTATTTATAATTAAAATTATCCATTTTTTACAAGAACAAACAAAGTTAAATGTAAAAATTAAATGGTTTTCAAAGTATTATAAAAGAAAACGTCTTAACAAAAAAATTGGAGAAACATTAAAATAGATTAGATAAGGTTAGGTTTATGTGAATAATATTAATTTAAAAGACTAGATATATTAACTTAAATGTAAACATTTAAGAAAGATTCTTAAACTATGAATTATACTTTTAAGTTTTGAATCTTACATAAGTTGTTTCAAAAACCGAAAAACCGAACCGAACCGTTGCTAAAACCGAAATAACCGAAACAAAAAAAAACCGAAACCGAACGGTTTTTAAAAACCAAAAACCGAACTTTCGGTTACGGTTTTGGTCCCCACCCGATGTTGGTACACTTTATGTGGACGCGACGCGGTTCAGTTCAACTCGTTTAGGTTCGGCTCAAGCCCGATGTCACGACATTCCTCTGTCGTGAGCCCCAGAGTTCGACACGCGAAGCACGAAGCGCCGCAAACAGTCATAACCTTGACATCACCATGACATCACCATGATGATGTCACATTACTACATAAAGTCTTTGCTTGGAATTTATTTTTTATGAAAAGAAGACTACGAAGACTTCATGGATTCCATCAAAGATTGTATGCGACAAAAACTGCCATCTAATACATGACGAAAATCCATTGATGAAACACATGTTTCGTCATGATGTGATAGTGACGAAAAACCTGAAGGTTTTTCTTCATCTATGGTCTTAAATGGTGAGTCTTTCGTCGGCTGATGATGTGTTTCGTCGGCTGCTGGAGTCTTTCATCGAGATGTTTCGTAGGACATGATCTTTCGTCGACCTGTTCCTATATAAGCAGCAGATATGAAGACGGAACAAAATAGAGAGAGCACCAGAGAGAGAACAGGGAGTTTCATTTGTGTTTTATTGTAATATCTTTCGGTAACGAAACCCTGTTGAATCAATACACAACCGTTAAACGTTGAATCTTTGTGTTGTATTTATCTCTCGCTCGGTTTGTGTCGTAACGGGGATTCCGCACTCGTTTCGGCACCCGAAACAAGAAATCATCATTGTCCGACGATCTGTATCGGGACCTACAAGTGGTATCAGAGCGTAAGGCTCGATTTCTTGTTGAAAACCGAGTTTCCAGTGACTTTCGAGTTGGTTTTTAAACGTGTTTTTGTATAAAACTTAAAAAACCCAGTTGTGTCTCTTGAAAACTCTGTTTTTAAAGGTCGAAATCTGCTGTTATTTGGTGTTGTTTTGTGTTACCTTTGGAGATAATCAAGAGTTAAAGTTGTTTTGGATTTTAACGTGAATATCATCAAACACCATTTTTCCGGTGAATAGCTTTAGCCGGAAACATCATAACTTCATCGGTGTTCTTAGTCTTTCTGGGTTTGAATTTTTGTTTGAATTATTGAAAAAATTAAAATATTCATTGTTTGAAAAACAGGTCTTTCACATGATGGTTTGTTGAAAACAGTTGTCTTTCAGTATAGGTCTTTGAAAAATTTGTCAAACCAACTATCTGCAAGATAAGATAAGATTTGGGAAAATATCTCTACGAATTTTGGTTTCCACGAAAAAACCCCTGTTTTTCGTCTGTATTGTACCCCACGAAAAACCAACTTTGGTGAAGAACAAAATTGTCTTATTAGGCACTTTTTGTCTTATTCAACCATTCTTCACCACTTTTGTTTTGAAATCCTACGAAGAACTTGGTCAACAAATATCTTTTTTAGTCAAATATAAACAAAGTACTTTGTCCTATTGTGGCCATTTATTAAATCCATTTTTCACAAATTCTTTGAAATCTTCGTAGTCTAGTCTTTTGTGAAATAGTTTTTTCGTGGGTTCACAGTTCAATTCTCAACAGAAGGTTCATAAAAGTAGTTTAATTGTTTGTTTTCAAGTGTGTGACTGGGTATTCTCTCTCATACATCAATTATGAGTACTAGTCCATGGGATTGGAGCACGGACCCAAGACCAGGTCAAGATCATACCTCCGCAGCCGTTTGGTTAAGGAATGTTATGCCACAACAATCAATTACTGTAAGTCAATGGGCATGCGTAACAAATCAAAATCAAAGTATTCAGAATTTTTTGTTAAGTGAAAGTGAAACGGGTAGCAACAATTGTCCGCCAAAGCTAAATCATATGAATGATTATCCATCATGGAAAAATCGTTTTCATACTTATGTTCTAGGGCAAAATACCGAGCTATGGACGTGTTTTACTACGCCATTCAATGAAGCTCTCGAAGTAGCAGTTTCCAATCCAGTTACCTTGGCGGGAATGGCCGAAGGTGATAAGAAGGCTTATGATCTTGAGAATAAGGCCTTCGCTATCCTTACACAAGCGCTTCATAAGGATATTTATCATCAATTCGCTTATTGTACCTCTACAAAGAATTTGTGGGACATCTTGGTAACCAGAGGAGAAGGAAATGCAACAACAAGAAAGGTCCAACACGATCTGTTAAAGAAAGAGTTTGAATGTTTTATGTTCAAGGAAAATGAAACATTAAACGACATGGCTACTCGATTCTATCATTTTCTTAGTGGGATGCACTCATACAGGGTTAATGGTACACAACAAGAGATGGTCATGCATTTTGCTGATTCTTTACCTCCTAAGTGGAATCAATTCATTGAGTTGCTGAAGCACACTGGTGTTTTGAATGTGAGTAGCATTTATGAATTCGTTCAGAAGCTATCAAACAAAGATGAAGAAGAAATCCGAAAAGCCAAACGAATTCCAGTTCCTCAAAATCCGGAAATGTACCTCGAAGGGTTTAATCCTGCATCCAGTTCCAGTCAGCAATCAAAACTACAAACTACGTTTGTGTCCAATACAATCTCCTTTCCCTTTCCCTAGTCAGCTCCTCCTCCGGTATTCGATCCAAGTACCTATCTTCCGCCAGCGCATGTTATTGCTCAAGTTCACGCTCTTTCAAAACCTCAACTCGATCCGAGTGCCTGGCTCCCTAAACCCCAACCCCAACCTCAAGTTTCCACAACACAATCTCAATTCAATCCAAATTCCTATTTTCCTAAACCTACTGTCGATTATGGTTCGGCCATACAGTTGGGAAATGGTGATCAAACAAGAACTGCGTTTTATGCCGAAATCATCAAGAATGTCAGCGATGGTGAATCTTCAGGAAATGATGACAGTTCAGGATATAGTGGCAGTACTGATGAAGATGGCTCAGGTCTGAGTGATTACAGTTCAGAATCGGACGTGAAGGAGGGAATGGATTCTGAAGCTGATAGTTTGTCGAATGATGCCAAGGAGATGAAATGTCAAAAATCTGACTTGATCAAGAAAGTTGCTGCTGCATCGAATGACATGGAGAAGTTCTTATCTGAAGATGGATCTTTCTCTTGCCAGAATGACACTACGGATAATGTCGCAGCTTCTACAAGTCAGGTAAAATCTGAAACTCCTAGCATATGTAGTGATTGTGCTGGTATAAAACATGAATGTGCTAAATTGAAACATGAATCTGAAACGATTCATAGTCACAATCAAAGTTTGGTTATTGAGCTGTCTAAATGCAAAGAGGCAAAGATGGCTTTAGCTCAAAATGAAAAGGATTTCAAATCAGTAATTGAAACTTTAAAGAAAAGTGTTTCCGAATTGACAAAAACTGTTTTCAACAAACAAATCGGTATTAATAACTACATTAATATCATTAAGGAAACAAAGAAAGAGCTAGTCGTGGAAAAATGCGAGCATGATGCAATCAAGCTCAAATTGGAGAGTTATTCTAACTCCCGATATGTGCTTGATCACATTATAGACGCTCAACAGCTGAAAGGGAACAAGAAAGGCGTTGGGTATAAGTCGTGTCCGCCTCCTTTGAGACACAACTATACTAGAATGCCCGATGAAGAGGAAATGCCTCGTTTTGAACCAAGTGTGCCTCTTGATTATGAGGAAGTTACTACAGGATTAGGTTTCAAATCGGACAGTTCCTCGAGTACCTCATCTGAAGAAACAGAAACTGCAACGTCTACGAATCAAAGTGCTCCAATTATTGAGGACTATGATTCGTCTGATGATGAATCAGATGTGAGTGATCAGGATACATCACTTGATAAGATGAAAGGAGTAGAAATTCCAATTAAGAATCATATTCTTTGTGATCCTTCTACTCCTGCTGTGCAATCTGTTGCCAAACAAGTGATAGATCCTGTCAAGGAAGTGAAGGAATATGTGTCTGCCGTTAAGAGTAATAATGTGTTGTATACTTTGGTCGGTGATGCTAAAATTTATTCGGACAAAGAT
This sequence comes from Helianthus tuberosus, assembly GCA_030545235.1. Lineage (NCBI taxonomy): Eukaryota > Viridiplantae > Streptophyta > Magnoliopsida > Asterales > Asteraceae > Helianthus > Helianthus tuberosus. The sequence continues at coordinate 23,430 of JARYGA010057299.1, forward strand.
TTTCCAATTAAAAATGTCAATCAATCCTTGATTGATAAAGTTTTTGAAGATACTACCAGTAAGTTTTTGGGAAAAGCGATCCCAAGAGTTTCTGTAACTCAGTGTGAACCTATTCCAAAAGCTGAAGTTAGAAGACAATTTGGAAATCAAAGATTACCGACAAAGCAACAACCTATCGCTTTTAAAGGTAAATAAAAGAAACAACGAGCTCAAAAACCTAAGGTTTCACAACCGAGGGTGGAAAGAAAGGGAGATCGTTACAAGAAAAGGGTTCAAAAGGTAACCTTCGTGAATTCAAGAGGGACTGATAAAATTGAAACTTTCGAAAACAAATCCAACACGAATTTTGTTAAACAAGTTAAAATTTTGAAAAGAAACAGTCAAACAACTACACACAACACACAAACGGTTGTGATGTAGGACCAAGTACCTCAAGATCACGAAGTTCATCATCAAGCTCTTACAGTTATGATACTCCGAGGTTTGTTGAGCGGAGATCATGTTTTGAATGCTGTGAGTATGGACACATTGTCAAAAACTGTCCATATCTCACCAAGGGAAAGGCAAAAGTTGATGCCCCCCGTGGTAACAATTACCATAAAAGAATTGGTTCACCAAAACAGGACCCTCGTTTTGTTAAAAAACGAGAAGTGAAACAGAAAAAGAAACAACGAAAAGAAGTTAAAAAGGCGTTAAAACCAGAGGTTGTCCAAACACAGTCTGTTAAATCAAATGTTAAAAATGAAAAACAGAAACAAATTTGGAAACCAAAAACGGTAACTGTTTCAGGGGGAGCTCCATCTATTCCGAATCATCAGGAAATCGAAGGCACAATCCTCGATGATGACGGACGACCCAACTCTATGAAGGCTTGGGTCCCTCTCTCCAACTAATCTCTGAATGAGTGTGCAGGATGTTCCAAGAGGAACTATTAATAGTCTTAGGATTGTTGATAGTGGAGCGTCCATGCACAAGATAGGAGACTTAAGGCTTCGACACATTGTTACATCTAGGGGTTGTTGCCTATGATGGAGAGAGAAAAAGAAAAGAAAAATATGAAGGTGAAAGAATGTCTGATGAAAGAAATTGAAATCTTCGACAAAATGAAAATCATTCCAAAGTTTGATTGTTAAAGGCTTTGATCAGGTCCCGAGGATAGATTCAATCAAAATGTACGCACCTGCGGCACGTCTGAAGTTCAAAATCAACAAGATGAACGTGCAGTGTACATTTCTTCGTGGTGTGATCGAAGAAAATGTGTTTGTTGAACAAACCAATCGGGTGTGCGGATGCCTTGGCGTGGATTGAACAACCGCACACTACTTCTCAAAGAGAAAGTCAAAGACCTTCGCTGGTGCAATGTTGAAGACCAGCCGGACCCAGAGGTTTATGATCTTGTTGCTGTGAAGAGATTTCTTGGATAATTGAAGTAGCTGCAAAATCGACTTTGAAATCCACACCAGGTGGATATCCAGTTTAGAAGAGCGGTCAGATTCCTGGCAATGCACGAAGCAGTTGCAGGATACGGTTTTGAATTTCTAAGCTCTCTTATACTTGTCGATATTTAAGTTGCTTTATAAATTATTATCATCTCGTACAACACTCTTTGGCCAGACACGTTGATCTCAAATATCACCTCACACGTGATTGTTTCAATATGAAACTCGTCAATGTTGTCATGGTCCGCACCGAGTACCAACGTGCCAACTGATTTTTCCAAAATTCAATAAATCAATTCTGATTAAAATTAATTTTGGTAAACGACATTAAGGTAAAACAAGAGTTAATCCGACATCGGGGAATCGTTTTTGTAATTACCTTTGGGTTTTTAAAATTTATCATAGTTTCTTGATTTTAGGTGGAGTAAATCCAAAATTTGAAAATTCAAAAACATCAAAAAATTTCAAAACGCAAAAACAATTATAAAACAAAAATGAGTTTCCTGGCGAGAAACTGATAGTACATCAGTGGTCTGTCGAAACCGCTTTAAACCTAAAATGAAAAACGATAAGCAGATCTATATAAGATGTATCGGTAGGCTCACAATCATTTTAAAGTGTACAGGGTGATATAAATCTTAAATCGATTGAAGACCAGGTGGGAACCGCACATTGGCATATGGTCTTGGTACCGAAATTTCGTTTGAGAGATTGCTGAGGTTCTGAGATATACGGTCTTTATGTTGTCTTATCATCTGGGTATTGCATTTAACCCATATGATACTATACATACGGGTACATATTGCATTCGACCTCAATAAGTGATCAACAATCACATGTCCAATCAAAATAAGTGATAAAATATCACATTTATCCGGGTGTCAAGTTCGTCTCTTTGCTGTACGTTGTACTGACCTGTTCATGGACTTGCTCCTGTGCCCTCATGCATATGAAAATCAAGTTCCTCATCAATAAGTGATTCTATCACATAGGGCTTGTTTTCAATAAAAAATAAGTGAGTATCTCACATCTTTTATACGGTCAAATAGATGATAAGCGGTATACTCACCGGTAATATGAACTCTCGTGCATACCTTGATACGGGAATGTGTCATGTGTGGATGAACATCGGTCGTTAAGTATAAATCATACACTAATCGTATCCCCTCGCCATGATTACTTCTGATAAGTTGAGCTTATGTAGAGAACAATACCGATATTCGTTATAGGATGCTTATTTAAATTCTAAATTAATTGAACAACAAGAGCGTTTTGGCGTGACCGTACACTGATATGATTCTCTTACCCTCGAAACTCGCAAAAAGAACGTTTGTAAATATTTATTTACATTTCTTCGTTTCTGCATCGCTGTTTATATTTATTTATTGCTTTCCGTCTTTACTTTTGAAATATTCAAAATTCCAAAAAGATTTTTGGTGTGTTTTAATCTAAATTTTATAAAAGCCAAGCAGATTTTGCTTCTAATTTATTTTGATTGACCGATGTTGGAACTCGAGTCTATCCTACCCAAAATCCTGATTATAAGCCGGAAAACAATTGCATCTTCATAAACGGTCGAAGTTGACAGATTTTGAAACTTAAATGATTAAAACTGAACATTTTCTAAACTTTCAAACTGTTGTCGGTTGGTTGTTTGATTGAACATTGGTCTCATACGTGTCGTTTGTTTAATTTGTCTATATTCCATGCGGTTGTTCTCATTACGTTTTTAGCTCAGTTGTGTGTGCAGATGTTGCATTCGAACCAGCTAAAAGTGAAGAGAACGTGTCAGATGACAAGCTGTAAAGTGAAGACACGACATTTATGCGATCAGAAGATCAAGATGATCGAATTGCCGCTGATCACTCATCAACACCAAAAGTATCAAAGATCAAAAGATTCTCGAGCATAATTCAAGGGGGAGTTTGTTGATACACTCCCTGCTTGTAAACACGTGAAGACTCTGAAGATCCGACTATGTGAAGATCGAACCATCACGAGTAGCGTCCAAGGGGGAGTTTGTTGGTACACTTTATGTGGACGCGACTCGGTTCGGTTCGACTCGGTTAGGTTCGGCTCAAGCCCGATATCATGAAATTCCTCTGTCGTGCGCCCCAGAGTTCGACATGCGAAGCACGAAGCGCCGCAAACATTGATAACCTTGACATCACCATGACATCACCATGATGATGTCACATTACTACATAAAGTCTTTGCTTGGAATTTATTTGTTTATGAAAAGAAGACTACGAAGATTTTTATGAATTTGGACGAATACTTCATGGATTCCATCAAAGATTGCATGCGATGAAAAATTGCCATCTAATAGATGACGAAAATCCATTGATGAAACACATGTTTCGTCATGATGTGATAGTGACGAAAAACATGCAGGTTTTTCGTCATCTATGGTCCTAAATGGTGAGTATTTCGTCGGCTGATGATGTGTTTCGTTGGCTGCTGGAGTCTTTCGTCGAGATGTTTTGTCGGACATGATCTTTCGTCGACCTGTTCCTATATAAGCAGCAGATATGAAGACAAAACATAATAAAGAGAGCACCAGAGAGAGAACATAGAGTTTCATTTGGTTTTTATTGTGATATATTTCTATAACGAAACTCTGTTGAATCAATACACAACCGTTAAACGTTGAATCTTTGTGTTGTATTTATCTCTCGGTCGGTTTGTGTCGTAACGGGGATTCCGCACTCGTTTTGGCACCCGAAACAAGAAATCATCGTTGTCCGACGATCCGTACCGGGACCTACACCCGACCTTCTAGAATTTGCCAAATCTTAAGTAAACAAAAGTTGACATTTTGACTTGTTAAAGTCAATTATAACTACTAACTTAGGGGCCATTTGTTTTTGCTTAACATGTCTTCAAGGAGCTTATGTCTGCAGGCGGGCAGACATAAGGGCTTAAAGACCGTTTGTTTTTTTTTTTTTTTTTAAAAGAAGATCTAAAAGGATCTTTTATTAGCTTAAAAAAAGCAAATATCTAACCTCTTCACAAATCATCAGATCTTCTTCACATATACGCTCCCAGACACGCTCCCTAGACGACTCCACTTCTCCTCCCGCTGCCACAATCGCCGCCACAGATCGCCACCTCCCACCGTCTTCTTCCACAGGTTCGTCTTATCATCTATCTAATCGTTTATTGTTCCGATTGTTTGAGGTTTTCTAGGGTTAAGGTTTCGGTTTGAATCGTTTTCTAGGGTTAGGGTTTCGGTTTGAATCGTTTTTGTATAGTACATACTTGTTTGCCTTATTTCTACATGTTCCGATTGGTGCTGTATGTTCACCATTCAAACTTCCTTTTCCTTGTACATGTATAAGATTATAAATAGTATCATTTGAAGAAAATGGAGGATCAAACAATACATGCTTGAATCAGACTTCCTTTTCCTTGTACAACCATAATTATCTATACTACTTTAATAAGCATATAGGAAGGACAGAAATGGTCATTTGCCACTTTACAACCATTTGAAGCCCATTGTACAACCTTTAAAGCACAAAGGTGTTGAAAAATCCATTCAACACGCGGACCAGCTCATATAAACTAACCGGATCTCTTTGACCCGGTTTACTCAAATGGATCCAATATATACTTTTTTTCACTCAATCTAAAACCTAATATTCATTTCATTACAATCCGCCCCCATGCTTCTTCTCTCTCTCTCTCTCTCTCTCACCAGACGCGGTGTCTGCATGCGACGGATTTCACCGGCGATTTCACTAGATCCGCCCCCATCCTTCTTCTCAGGTACCGTATTTTTAACGTTATCGGCATTTTTTGTGAAATTTTAGGGTTTGACTTAGATCTGTGAAATTTTAGGGTTTCTTTCTCTGGTGATTCTGACTTCAGATTTACTGGGTTCAACTTCTTTTAGGGTTTCTTTCTCCTGTGGAAAAAAGATCCAGGTACTTTTTTTTGGCCAAATGTTTTCTTAGATCTATCGTACCACCGTCGACTTAGAGGTTGTTTTGTTTGTTCTGTTATAGATGAAGATGGAGCGGTGGAGATACCGTCGACTTAGATCTACCTTACCACCATCGAGCCAGGTAATTTTTTCTGCTGAAATTTTTCTCAGATCTACCGACATTTTTTGAGGATTTTTGATGAATATTGACATATCTGCGGTTACACGACTAAGGAATATGAGAACCATAACTTTGCAGATCTGAGTTCTTAGAGGAATATTGACAGCCCGGATCTGGTATGTTTGTAGCTGATTACGTTTGTTACAGATCTAGTATGTTTGTAGCTGATTTACATGCTTATGTTACTGATTATGTTTGTTACAGATCTGGTATGTTTGTAGCTGATTATGTTTGTTATAGATCCAATGTTACTTATAAGATTCAGTTTTGCTTTTACAATGGTAAAGGAGTTGTGTACTCTAGATTTGGTGTACTCCGGATTCATTTGACAAAGGAGTTGGTCATTTGAATGTGTTTGATTCGATGATAATCAGTTATTTGGGTATTTTGGGTACATCATGTTTGTTTTGCTTGTGAAAAAACAGAGGGTTCTTCATGTTGTGTATTCCAGATTTTGTGTACTCCGGATTCATTTGACAAAGGAGTTGTGTACTCTGGATTTTGTGTTCTTAATCTGTCTGAACTGAAAGTGTTTGAGGCTGTAATGCAAAAGCTGAGCTTGTGTTCTTAATCTGTCTGAACTGAAAGTGTTGAGTCTATGATGTATAAGCTGAGCTTGTGTTCTTAATATGTCTGAACTGAAAGTGTTGAGGCTATGATGCATAAGCTGAGCCTGTGAGGTTACATATGTGTTTCTTGTGCTTAAAACACTTGTACATCTTGCTTTAAAGGTTGTTTAAGTTTAGTGGAAAATTACTCTTGTACATCATGCTTTAAAGCGAGGTTACATAACAAAATAGACTGTGATGATGATTGTATTTTGAGGGTACATAGAAGATCCAAGTAGCATCTTGGCGAGGCAATATCCAGGTTGCATAGTTCTCACTCTGCAACCGTGTGTTGCAGCCATGGCTTTACCTGTAGTTGTGTTCATCTCTCAATTACATGTGTGAGTCTTCCAGATGTTTTGATAAGCAAATTAGCAGATGGTGTATCGAAATCAATCAGCTATAGTTTGATGTTTATTGTGATATTTTGCTTACACAACATATATTGAACCGATTTGGAGTTGCTAGGGTTTCAGTATGAAAGCAAAACAGAGAACAAATAGAGTATTTAGTCTGAGTGAAAGAAAGTATATATTGGATCCATTTGAGTAAAACGGGTCAAAGAGATCCGGTTAGTTTATGTGAGTTGCTCCGCGTGTTGAAGGATTTTTCAACACCTTTATGCTTTAAAGGTTGTATAATGTGCTTAAAATGATTGTAGCTGATTATGTTTGTTACAGATCTGGTATGTTTGTAGCTGATTTACATGCTTATGTTATTGATTATGTTTGTTACAGATCTGGTATGTTTGTAGCTGATTATGTTTGTTATAGATCTAATGTTAATGATAAGATTCAGTTTTGCTTTTACAGTTGCCGGTGGGTGGTAAAGGAGTTGTGTACTCCAGATTTTGTGTACTCCGGATTCATTTGACAAAGGAGTTGTGTACTCCGGATTTTGTGTTCTTAATCTGTCTGAACTGAAAGTGTTTGAGGCTGTGATGCAAAAGCTGAGCTTGTGTTCTTAATCTGTCTGAACTGAAAGTGTTGAGTCTATGATGCATAAGCTGAGCTTGTGTTCTTAATATGTCTGAACTGAAAATGTTGAGGCTATGATGCATAAGGTGAGCCTGTGAGGTTACATATGTGTTTCTTGTGCTTAAACACTTGTACATCATGCTTTAAAGGTTGTTTAAGTTTAGTGGCAAATTACTCTTGTACATCATGCTTTAAAGCGAGGTTACATAACAAAATAGACTGTGATGATGATTGTATTTTGAGGGTACATAGAAGATCCAAGTTGCATCTTGGCGGGGCAATATCCAGGTTGCATAGTTGTCACTCTGCAACCGTTTGTTGCAGCCATGGCTTTACCCGTAGTTGTGTTCGTCTCTCAATTACATGTTTGAGTCTTCCAGATGTTTTGATAAGCAAATGAGCAGGTGGTGTATCGAAATCAATCAGCTATAGTTTGATGTTTATTGTGATATTTTGCTTACACAACATATATTGAACCAATTTGGTGTTGCTAGGGTTTCAGTATGAAAGCAAAACAGAGAACAAATTGAGTATTTATTCTGAGTGAAAGGATTCGGTTTGGCAGGAATTTTCTTTTTGGGACTTTCAGGCCAAGAAGATTCTGCAGCTAATGAGACTGAGATATTGTTGTGCTACAAAAGCACGTGAGTTAAGCTTCCCTTCTAATTTCTTATTTATTAAACCGAAATGTCGTGCTGCTAATATTTTGTTATACGGTTGTGGACCAGCTCAATGTGAAAGCATAAAAGAGATGCTGGAGTACTTTAGAAGTCAAGTTGGGTCTAAGGCTTGGAAGATGGTGGGAGTTGTGGCTTTCGCTATGATATGGAGACTTTGGACGAGTAGAAAAGAGAAAGAATTTAATGGCAACAACATTCCAATCTCTAAAGTGTACCAGTTTTGTTTTGATAGTCATTATGTATGATTTCAGAAGCTTTGACCATGTTGAATTTTTTTAATTTGTTGTATTTATGAACACAAATTATATTAAGAAAAAAAGAAAGTTATGTTTGTATTGTGTAATCACCATCTTCTTAGAGTTTTGGCATGGTTTGATTTCATTCTTTGATGCGCAACGGCAATGGAAACAATCTTACATTCACTTATACTTGTAGCATTCATACACGAAAACTGACCCGACCTGAGACCAACCCAAATTTCATACAAAGTGGTTTAGTCTCGGGTTCATTGTGTAGCTTTTGAAAGACTTATGCAACTGCTTATTCCGTGTTTGTATACGAAAGCCAATTGTTTGTGTTGTGTTTTCCGTGTTTGAATCTAAATACCATGTATTATTTGAAAAAAAAAATGTCTTTAATAGAGAAACAAGGGTATACAAAATGAGCAGATATTCAACATTAACCTGCTCAAACCCAGTTATTTCAGAATTGCCTGTTTGATTTGTTAACCCGTCCTATTCATTTCCACCTTTGATTTATATTTTAACTTTCAGGCTGTAATGAAGGTTCTACCAGAACTAAACGGAAAACTGACAGGTGTCGCCTTTAGACAAAACGTATATTAAATGTAAACTTTTAATACATACAATACAGAGACAAAACGTCATACCAACTTCGTAGACTTGACAGAACTTACAGACTAGATAACAAAAGACCGTAACATACAATGCAGAGACAAGCAATTGTGGATCTTTACTGACAGGGGCACTTCGGAATGTAGCAGATATGAATGAATATAACCCCAGTGGTAGATATGTAATTAGCGAGCTCTAGAATTTCAACGAAATTCGAAGAGCTACACTGGGGTTATATTCATTCATATCAATCAGTTCCTGGTGTACACCGCACCATCTTCTAGGAGGTTTTCAAGTGATCTCGCCTTCGTAGTTGGTGTTTTGCGTATCTTTACATCCGCAGCCATTCTGTACAAACAAACCTGAACAAAGCAAAACAAATCAACCCTCGGTTTTTTCAAAGCAAAACAAACATGAAGTACCCAAAATACCCAAATAACTGATTATCATCGAATCAAACACATTCAAATGACCAATAAACACACCCTGTTTTTTCAAAGCAAAACAAACATGAAGAACCCTCTGTTTTTTCACAAGCAAAACAAACATGAAGTACCCAAAATACCCAAATAACTGATTATCATCGAATCAAACACATTCAAATGACCAATAAACACACTCTGTTTTTTCAAAGCAAAACAAACATGAAGAACCCTCTGTTTTTTCACAAGCAAAACAAACATGAAGAACCCAAAATACCCAAATAACTGATTATCATCGAATCAAACACATTCAAATGACCAATAAACACACTCTGTTTTTTCAAAGCAAAACAAACATGAAGAACCCTCTATTTTTTCACAAGCAAAACAAACATGAAGAACCCAAAATACCCAAATAACTGATTATCATCGAATCAAACACATTCAAATGACCAATAAACACATTCTGTTTTTTCAAAGCAAAATAAACATGAAGAACCCTCTGTTTTTTCAAAGCAAAACAAACATGAAGAACCCTCTATTTTTTCAAAGCAAAACAAACATGAAGAACCCTCTGTTTTTTCAAAGCAAAACAAACATGAAGAACCCTCTGTTTTTTCACAAGCAAAACAAACATGAAGAACCCAAAATACCCAAATAACTGATTATCATCGAATCAAACCAAAAATACCCAAATAACACATTCAAATCATCGAATCAAACCAAAAATCAATGAGGAACACATCAATCCGAAACTGATCCGATCAGTTCTTTTTAAACAGTTCTCAAACAACCAACTAAAACGAATCGAAATTTACCAAAAATCATTTTTCACATTTCAAGTAACAATATTGATGTGTTCAAATAACTACACACTTGTTTCTTCGCATTTGATTCAGAAATTAAAACAAACAAGTATCATAGTTTCAATAAACAACCTACATCTGTACTCTAATCAGCCAAATGATCACATGAGATCTAAAACTATAGAATCAAACAAAACCAAACCTCTGTTTTGAAGATGAACCTGATGAAGATGAAGATGAAGATGATCTGTTCGATGAAGATGAATGAGTGCTCGATTCGATGAAGATGATGAAGATGTATGTTGGATGACGATGAAGATGATGATAATCGGCGGTGTTGGGAGTTGGGAGATGAAGTTGAGAAGTGTGATGAAACTGTGGTATTAGTGTAGATATTAAGGGTTAGGTTAAGGGTATAAAGGACTTTTCATAATTGCAGAGACTATTTGTGTAATTAACTTTAATAGTTATAAATAATTATTAGAGTAAACTTCTGTTTTACTCCCTGTGGTTTGGTCACTTTAACGGATTTACCCCAAACCTTTCAAAATAGCCATTTTACTCCTTGATCTTTGAAGGCCTTCATGATTTTGCTCCTCGCCCCTTAACGTCATCCATTTAAGCAGTTAAAGCATGTCACCTGCAAAACACCTGAGGGGCAATTATGTCTTTTCCCAACCCTGATTAATGAGTCACATTTAAAACCCTAACAACCCATTATCTACTTCCCCATTTCATCTTCTTCCCCATCACATTCAAAACCCTAACTTCGAATAACAGATCAAAGTAGCAGAACAACAAACCCTAACAAATCATCTCTGCCATTCGCAACCCTAGAAACGAACACGCAGCATCCACAAACTCCATTGATAAACTCTCATTCGGCACAAATTCATCCTTTATATTCCTATCTGTTTCAAACTGACCGGAGCTTGACGCATATCTAAGCAATTCCGACCACTCCAGCCACGGATGCGACGACGTAACTACGTCCGCTATCACCGTTGTTTTCCGGTGTGTTACCGGTGGATCTGGAACGAAACTGTTGACATGTGGTTTAATGGAGACAGTGGGCCGCTAGAGAGGGGGAAGAGTTTTGACGGAATGGTGAACATTTGATCGGAAAAGGGGGTGGAGTGTTCGCCGGAGAAGGTGTGGTGTTAAACCCAACACATAACGGAAACTCCGACTAATCTTGTCGCCGGTTCAAAAACTGTCTATTGGACCATCGCTATCCGCCACTAATATCACCAAACTAGGTAAATTTCATCTTCAATCTTCAAACTGGAACATAAATCAGTTCAGATCTAAAAAGGGGTAAGGGGCGGCGTCTAGTGGGGTGGTTGGTGGTGTCGGCAGGTGGCGGTTAGCGGTGGTCGGTATATGATGGTGGTAGTGCAGGATGGTGGTTGTTGGTGGGGAGGTTGTTGATAATGAGACTGATTTACGGAGGAGCAAAGAAAGAAGATAGTGTATATTTGTTTTATATATGTATTATATTATATATATAATAACAAAATATCTAAAATATGGGCAAAGACTAAAATGCCCCTCATGTGAGGGGCATGTGACCAGGATTTAACGGTTGAATTAGATGGCGTTAGGGGCGGGGAGTGAAATAGAGATAACCTTTATAGATCAGGGAGTAAAATGGCTATTTTGAAAGGTTTGGGGCAAAACCGTTAAAGTGACCAAACCACAGGGAGCAAAACGGAAGTTTACTCTAATTATTATTTCAACATAAAAGTAACAAACCAACAACTAACTAAACTAATGAAAACTCAAGGTTGGTAACATGACCCAGGTTGGTAGTCGATCCAAGACCACTCAACGAAATTAGATATAGCTATTTTTTATTTTTTTAGGTAAACATGTAAAGCTACAAAACCTGGATTCTTTCTTATAAACATTAAAAAATATACAAAATACCACGTCAACGATGAATTATGATACACCACACCTATACCATGAATAATACAACATAAGTACTATACAATATATCACGAAATGATTGATAAACTAACAAAAAAACGAGTATAACATTGTAAATTGTCGTTGCATCACGAATTTGGTTTTGGTTATGGCTCAAAACTGAACCTCCCCGTACATAGCCCTAAACTCACCAACCTAAGTGATATGTTTCCCGCCGCATCGCGCGGGTAAACAACTAGTAAATAGTATCATTACATCCAGCTTATGATAGAACCAGGTTATTATAGAACCAAATAAAAGGCATAGCATGCCTCTTTTGTGTTGACTTGCTTGACTGAATTATGGCTGCATTTTGTGTTAGTTATGGCTGCGTTTTTTGTTAGTTATGGCTTCGTTTTTTTTTTTTTTTTTTTTTTGTAATTATGGCTGTGTTTTTTTGTAATTTATGGCTGCGTTTTTTGTAAATTATGGCTGCGTTTTTTATGGCTGCGATTGTAAGTTGTTTGTGATTGAATTTTAGATGGAAACTAATGATGGTCGACAACAATGGACGCATGAGGCTATCAAATGCATGTTAGAAACATGTCTTGAAGAAATAGGGAGAGTAGGTAGAAATGGACAAAGCTTGCGTAGAGAGTCTTCGGGTAGGGTAAGAGCGAAACTTAAGGAAGAGTTTGGATTTGATTTGAATCAAAAGCAAATTAGAAATGCTTTTGATACCATGAAATCAAAATATGTAGGATGGTGCTATTTGAGAAACAAGACTGGAAATCTCTACAACCCACAAACAAATATGTTCACTTTAACGCCTCAAGAATGGGACGACTTTAAGAAGGTGTGATTTTTAAAAATTCAATATCTTGTTTTATATTAATATTAATAAGAATAATGAGAATAGAAAAGTATTTATTATAGTCCTTATTAACTTGGCGCAGGGTCACCCAAGGGCAATGTCATTGAGAACACGACCATTGCCTCATCCTGACCTTTTCATAGCTGTGTTTGAAAGCCTTAGTGCAACTGGTGGTAATCAATGGACATCCACCCAAACATCTGGGGTTTCATCATCCCCACAAGTCCAAAAACTTTAGATATAAGGTGCTAGTGTTCATTTAGAAGATGATGATGGAGACTCTCATGAACAAAGTTTTCGAATGGGTGATGAAGATCCTATCAATAATGAGGGACCTAGTGTTTGACCCAATGATGATTCAGAAGTTAGGCCCAAGAAAAAGGCTAAAACATCTAAAAACTCCATTACCCTAGATGACTTGGCTAGTGATATATGTGATGCACTTAAGCATATGGTGAAAAACATGGAAGGACCATCCATTGATTAATGTTATGAGAAGTTGAAATCAGTTGGGTTAGAGCCTATAGATCCCTTGTTTTTAGGAGCATTTAACATCTTTGGTCAGTCAACATACATGAGACAAGCATGGATGACATTGCCATCAGACCCTGAGGTGTTGAAAGGGTGGATTAAGATGACTGGGACGACACTGGGGATGTTCAAGTAGGGAGGGATATGGGTATTTGTTTTTGGTTGTTTTGGTATGACATTATGTGTGTTTGGTGTAATTTGAACCATTATGTGTTTTGTTTTTGGTTGTTTTGGAATGACATTGTAATTTAAACCATTATGTGTTAAGTAAAATGGTAGTTTTGAGTTTTTTTTTGCTTATTTTTTACAGGTTTCTCATGGATTATAATCAAAGGTTATTGCTCCTCATTGTGATGTTCTTTTATCTTAGATACTTTTGGCCGAGACATCTTAAAAGAAAAAGAGATAATACTTCGGTTATGTCTGGACACCATTTTACTTTAGAGTTTTCTCAAGGGAATGATACGCAATGCATTGAACTCCTACGTATGTCACGTGATTCTTTTGTTCGACTTTGCACACATTTTAGACTAAAAGGTTGGCTAAAAGATAGTAAACATGTATCCCTTGAAGAAAAAATGGCTATGTTTTTTATGATGCTTGGTCACAATCAACGTTTTTCGGTTGTTAAGCGTAGATTTCAACACTCGAAACAAACAATTCATAAGTATTTTCATGAAGTATTGTCAAGAATGATGGAGTTTGCTAAAGAGGTTATTGTACCAACATCTTTTAATCCTAATCCAAATATTCTGGGAAATCATAAGAGATTACGAAAAGTTTTTAAGGTACGTTATACAAATACTTTTGTGATTTCCTTCCACGTATATTAGTAACTATTAAATTCTACATAGGGAGCGATTGGCGCACTTGATGGTACTTTGATACATACTATTGTCCCTGTTGAGAAACAACATTTATATAGGGGAAGAGGAAAAGGCGATTGCTATCAAAATGTTTTGGCCATATGTGACTTCAACATGATGTTTACGTTTCTAGTGGCCGGATGGGAAGGAGTGGCACATGATTCTAGAATATTTTCCGAATCTTTAACAAATGCAAATGCACCATTTCCATTTCCTCCTCCGGGTATATATCTATGATTCCAACTTTATTTTTTATATTATATAGTTTGAAGATTGAATTGTTTTTTTTCAAATAAATATTATCTATGTGATGCTGCTTATGCACACACTCGAGGCTTTATGGCACCATATAGAAATGTGAGGTATTGGCTTGGAGATTTCCGTCGAAATCGTGCATTATACGACAAGGAAAAATTCAACCACGCACATGCAAAGCTTAGAAATGTTATTGAACGTGCGTATGGTGTATTAAAAGCATGTTTTCCAATATTAAAGAAAATGGCTCCCTTTTCGTTGGTTACGCAATGAAATATTACCGTTGCATGTTTTGCGCTTCATAATTTTATATGGAAAGAGGGTTTAAGCGATGACCTTTTTGATGAATATGATCACCCAAATGTACACCTTCAAGATGGAGATGAACATGTACCAGATGGTGGTGAAAATAGAGAAGAAGAAGTACCACGACATGGAAGTTCAGCGGACCGTGAATTTATTTGTCAACTTTGAGATCAAATAGCACAAGAATTAATGCAAAACAATGTACTTTGAGTTTATTTTACTATTTTTTAGGTTATTGATACTTGGTGATATTATGGTTTTTTATGTAACTTGAATGTTAAATGACTTTTATCAACTATGATAAGTATGATAGTTAAATAATTTTCAGCTTATACAGACGATATCCAGTTTATAAAACAAACAGTATTATATTTTTAGCTTGCAGACCTTCAGACCATATCTTCAGTTGCAGACATAAAATCAGCTGATATCAGACTGCAGACAGTTTTTGTCTGCAAAAACAAACAGCTCCTTATTCTAGTAACGTGTTTAATTTATGATTTTGTTTCAAAATAAGTTTTGTCCATGTTGAATAATGGTAAATATATTCAGGTAGTAAGCATTATCTAAGCTTTTGTGTTGGTTTTGGATGTTTTTGTTGGTGGATTGTATTCTTGGAGACAACCCACGAGCAACAAGTTATATGGTTGGATATGATGAACGTGTCATATTTTAAAGACGTTCTTACAATTGGCATGTTAGGATATCTTTGCAAGGCAAAGATGTTGAGGATCCTAAATAAAGTAGTAAATTTGGGCTGGTTGTGGTACTACTAACTTGTACTTCAAGCAAGTTATAGACGACGCTATAGCATATGTGTCAATTAAGGTTAACTAGTTGATTTTCCGTCCGCGCGTTGCGGCGGGGACCCAATGACTGCAAAACGTGTGTCAGTAACGGCAAGTAGATACCGAATATCAAAACATAAATAAAAATGTCATGAAAAGGATAGTCACTCCATCCTAAAAAACAATTTTAAATAACCTAATATATAATAATAGGACCAACACGTCCTACACGTTGGAAATTCGGTTGTTTTCAGTTCAGTTATTACGGTGCTAACACGTTAAAATATGGATGAGCTCGGTACTGGTAACGGCATCGAAAGTACCGATCCGGAAAATCATCAAAATTAGGTACCGGCACCGAAAATGCTCGGTACAATACGGTATGGTATTTGAAGGTAAAAATCAATAAATACAGGTATGGTGCTAGACCGGTGTCGAACCGAAAGTAACGATTCTGAAAACGCCAAAAGGTGGGTACCAAAAATGATTTGGTATAGTAAATTTGGTACCGACATGATACCAGTTTGATTACAGGATTTGATACGATTTTCTCATCAATAATCTAAATATCCAAGTTAATTTTACATGCTACAATTCATTCATTACAGAAAAAGACAAAAAATAAAGCAAAATAAATTGTTGTGTATGTAAAACCTCATTCAATCGAAATACAGTTTACTTACTGTGTGTATAAAAAGTAATCTAAACGGTGCAATTACTTGCATTGCTACGTTGCTACAGGATTTGACGAGCTCGTTACCAACCGGTACCGAAAATACCGTTACCGAAATCCCCAAAAATGGGTACCGGTACCGAATATACCTGGTATGGTACGGCTCGGTACTGGTCGGTACTGGTACGACACCGGTATTTGAGGGTAAAAACCGATGAATACCGGTGCCGAAGCGGCATCGAAAATACACCCGGTTGAGTAAATTTGATACCGGTACCGATACCCGATACCATTTACTCATTCCTTAGTGATGTTATTATTCATTTAATTCTATTTGATTACTATTCACTCCATTATGTTTTTAATATATAGGATAATTTGTCAATTGTTAGCTGTAGAGATGGTTATGTTACATGGTATAACCAAACACAACCGATCGAAATCTACTTTTTTTTAGCGGCCAAAATTTATACCACACCCAAGGAGATATATACAAAAACAACCAAAACAAGAAAGAAACTAGACAAAAACCAAAGAACCAAATTGCATACATCACCCCGCAGAAGGATCTACCAGCCCCGTTACATTCACCCCAAATCCATTTATCTAATATCCTCCGGTGAGAAACATCGCCAGTTATCCCACTCCACATTTGATGGTTTGGACCTGCCTTGAACCACATAAATGATGTCGCCTGCATTTCACCAAAAATCTTGTCAATGGATATCCACTTCCCAGAGAAAATCGCTTCTTTTCGACCCTTCCAAATCGAGCAAACAAGTTGCCAAAATTATGCCTTGAGGAGCCTGACTCTTCACCCCTATTGAGACCCGATCTTTTGTAAACGACGAGAAGGTCCCTAGTCGTAAAGGCAAATATAGGAGGAATCTTGCACCAGAGACTTACCTTAATCTAAATTACCGCTGCAACATAACATGATGTAAATAGGTGATCCACGTTCTCCTC